>PVJO010005893.1:0-36947 GCA_004026905.1 Hystrix cristata
AACCTCTCCTCTTTAAAACTTAATCAGGCTGTGCGTTAGTAGCAACCGAAAATGAGCAAATACATGGTCTATGGCAAATGAAGCAACGCTGTCACAGGGACCTAATTACAGGGCCATCAGATCCCGTCTCTGATCGGGAGGTGTGGGCAACATCTGGGAAAACCAGGTTGCAATCAACACACTGATCCAAGACGCGACGGCCCTCGCAGAAACCATCTCGCCTCCTCAGCCGACAGACCTCAGCACCCTGCTGCCTCACGGATGCCAATGGCACTGCACAAAATTAGCTTCAGAGAAACACAACTGTCTTTAACATAAGCAACTGAAAGCGCAGGTAGCTTAAAATATAAAGGCTTAATGATTAGAGAATTCTCTGGCACTTGAGAAAAAATATTCTTTGGGTGCTGGGGATTGAACTCAGACCTTGAGCTAAATCCCCAACCCCGAGAAAAAATTTTAAATATATCTTTAGATGCCTTTTGTAGCCAACGTTTTCATTTTTTTAAAAGCTAGAATTTTACTCTACACCAATTTTGTATCCTGTTCATTCTAGTAATAGTCTCTCATAAGTATTTTTTCATATTATAAAACCTCTATGAAAAATGTTAAAGGGTGCTAAATATTTTACCAATAGGATTTACCATAATGATCACTTTCCTGTTCCTGGACATGGAGCTTTTCTCTAATTTTTTGCTGAGAACTAATGCACTTTAGGGAATATTTGTATACATTAAGCTTTTCCTATGTTTAAATTATTTCTTTAGGATAAATTCTCAAAGGACCAATTATGTAGAAAAATAAACTTTTTTTCTGTGGTACTGGGGACTGGCCCCAAGGCCTTGTGCATGCTAAGCAAGTATTCTCCTGCTGAGCTACATCCCTAGCCCAGGAAAAATAAATATTCTCAAAACATAAAAAATTCTTTATCTCCAGAATGAGTCTTTGTATTCTGGTTTTTGTTTTGTTTTGAAGCAATGTGTAGGTAGAATTAAGATGACGGAAGGCCTGAAAATTCCTTGCTTATTCCTCAGGCCACTAATGCTATATAAATATAAAAAACTAAACAACACTCCTAAATACAAATGCCTACTAAATTCTGTTTTCACTGAAAAACATCAATCTAAATACAGAAGCCACTGTGAACACAGCACCAGCTGTGAAACAGGGATTCTGGTTTCCTTCAGCGAAGACCTACCCTGGCTGTGCTGGGCCATTCAGCAAGCCTCTGGGAGAGCCGCCAATCACAAAACGTACAGATTACGGTAAAACCCAGCAAACAAAACTTCTGAAATCATCTTTTGTTTGTTATAAGCAACATCTACCCTCCTATTTCCATATATCCATTTAAACAAAATTATTTTTTGAAACAGTGGAAAACAAAGCAAGATTAATCAACAGGCAATAGTGACCACGGGATATTTCCATCTGTAAGAGATGGTTTGTTTTTGTTTAGTTTTTTGGTCACGAGAGCTGTAATGCTCATCTGGTAATTTAAATAATTACAGGAGCCAAAAGTTGTTTTGATCTCTTCAGCCAAAGCAGCATCCCCACTCTGCAGCGAGCCCTCAGCTTACCTGTGTGGGCAAAAGACTCCAGTTCTGCCTGCTCCGGATCTGGCTGTCCACGAGGTCGCCATCACATATGCTGTCTGCTGCTCGGCTTAAGAGCATCAGGTGCTTTTTCATGTCACCCCTGCAACAATGAACCGGCCTGGATTACACCACTACCCACACCCCAGGCTGCTCCCACCCAAGTGCTTGGCCGTGGCAGTGCTGGGAGGGAAGTAATCCTCCTCACAAGTCTGAGTGCTCACCCTGCAGCTACAGGCTTTACATGGAGGTAGTTCTCCTGAACAAAGAGGGGTGCAATGGAATAGTCATGAAAAAAGAGATCCGATTTGTCCATTAGTGACATATGAGCAGTCTCCTCTCCAGCTGCAAACACTTTCCGGGCAACGTCAAAAGGGCCCTGAAAAGAGGAAGGGACACAACTATTAGAGCAACCAAAATCCAACACCCTGAATACACCAAATGCTGGGGAGATGAGGAACAACAAGAACTCTCACTGACTGCTGGTGACAATGGTACAGCCACTCTGGAAGACCGTTTAGCAGAGTCTTGCAAAACTTGGTTATGTACCCAGATGGACTGAAAAATGTCTACACAAAAACCTATATAACATACAAGCTGGGCATGGTAGTGCATGCCTCTGATCCTGGCCTTGGGAGGCTGAGGCAGCAGGACTACCGCAAGTTCAAGGCCAGCCTGAACTACAGAGCAAGACCCTGTCTCAAAAAAAAAAAAAAAAAAAAAAAAAAAAAAAAAAAAAAAAAAAAAAAAAAAAAAAAAAAAAAAAAAAAAAAAAAAGCCTATATATGAATACAAATGTTTATAGTAGCTTTATTCATGACTGCCAAAACTTGGAAGCAATCAAGATGTCCTTCAATAGGTGATAAACTGCAGTACATCCAGACAATGGAATATTACTCAACAATTTTTTTTAAGCCATGAAAAATATGAAGGAATCTTAAGCACCTATTAGTGTGTAAAAGAAGCCAACTTCTAAAAACTACATGTTGTATGATTAAAACTATATTACATTCTGGAAAGGGCTAAACTATGGAGACATGAAAAAGATTAATGGTTACCAAGAGTTAAGAAGGCGGGAGAAGTGAAGAGACAAAGCACAGAGGATTTTCTGGGCAGAAAAACTACTCTGATCCTACAACGATGGATAAATGTCATTGTACATTTGTCCAAAACCACACAATGTGCAATGCCAAGAATAAATGTGAATGTAGACTGTGTACTCAAGAGTGACATGACGTGTCCAATGCAGGTTTACCAACTGCAACAAATGCCCTACCATCTCGGGGCTACTGACAGGGGGGAGGGCTGTGAATGCTGCAGTGGGGAGGTAGCAGACATTTGGGAAATTTCTGTACATCCACTCAACCATGAGCCTAAAAATGCTCAACGACAATAACAAAGTATCTTAATTTTTTAAAAAAACAGGGGTTGGAGCTGGGGATTTAGCTCATCAGTTAGAGTGCTTGCCTAGCAAGCACAAAGCCCTGAGTTCGATCCCCAGCACCAAAAAAAAAAAAAAAAAAAAAAATTTAAAATTTCTCTCTTTCTCAAAATTTATAATAGACATTTGACAATCCTTAAGGAAAAATTCATTTGCCTTAGAGACTGTTAGCAGCTGTCTGGAGGTCTGATAAATATCCATGGCCTCTGTGGCTGTATCAAAGAAGATGACTTTTTATTAAGCCAGTTTACAGAACAAGAAGCGCTCTGGCCTGAGAAGGTACCCAAGAAAGGGAAATTCATTTTACCAGTTTGATATCCTTCTTAGCCCTCTGAGAATCGGCCTTGGCCTGGTCATAGGTCAGTGCCTTACTCCGTGCACACCACATACTCAAATTGTGCAGAACCTGAAAGAATCACAAATAAGACAATGTCAAACTGAGAGAATACTACTGCTCCCCTCCCACGAGCTTGAAGGCACTATTCTAAAGAATCAACAACCATCATGTAACAATAATTTACCTGTCTGATATCTTGATTGGCTCCCAAAATTATTTCATTCATAGCTGGAGGTGGAATCTTTAGACCCTCTTTAAATGCGATAGACATCATAGCACCCTGAAATCGACAAGGGGGAGGATCTTCAATGACGTTAAAAAAAACTCATATAATCTGATATTTAAAAAATATTTATGTGGTATTTTTGAAAACTGATCTTTAAATAAATAGGATAGTGAGAGTTTTTTAAAAAACTTTTTTTCAACTATCATACCTTAATCTGTTCAACTCGAGGCCTTTGAAAACGAAGATCAAAACAATAATGAACCAAAGAGCGAATCTTAGGATGATTTCTATCATTGCACATACAAATAATGGGAATTTTAGTATGTTTTATCAGGCCAATTAATTCCTAAAAGGCAAATTTACAACACAAAAATAATTATTTAAAAAATAAGACACCACAACATATTTTACATTTTAAAAACCTCAACAATATGCCTTAACTGCCATAAATATCAGTGTGAAAATTAAATATTTTTAAAATCTAAATGTCAACAGTAAAGCTGGAAACACACAAGCATATCACTCATTACCTGAATCCCTCCTCTGTCCTCAGTGCCAGCCATGCCGTCCACCTCATCCATGATGAGCGCGTGCTTCGAGCTTACTGAAGACGTAGCTCCACCTGGCCCAGCAGGAGAAGCAATGGGACAAAAACAAAATGACTCTTCAAAAACTGCCACTTTATGGAAAATAACAACACATTTTCAACTTCAAAACCTACACAAGTAAGCAGCCAACATTTCTCCCACTCTTAATCCCCGGCACCAAAAAAAAAAAAATTCTCCCACTGCTCTGCATGTCTAGTTTTCCTTCCCACAGAGTTTCTTGTATGTCCTTTGAGAGATATTCTATACATATTAAAAACATTTATGCATACAAATATACACCCTGATTCTATCACTTAATATATTTGGTGATTTGTTCCTTATCTGTAATACGAAACACTTCATTTATAAGTCAATTTAATATTCTACTTATATATGGACCATAATTTACTTAGTCTCTATATATGGATGATACATTAAGATGCTCCCAAGCTTTTGTCATGATAAATATCCTGTGTGTCATTTTGCACAAATGCACAGATGAAATTAACTGTGAGAAACACTGTCAGGCTACTCTTCAGAACTGTACCAATTTACATTCCTACTAACCATGTATAAGAGTTAACATTTCTTTTTTTTTAATTAAAATTTATCCAAAATTATACAAACTTAAAGACCATTACACAAACTTACAGACCATAATACATTGTGCCTTTTGCTTATAACAGCAAGCAATGTAAACAACCACATAGTATTAAGTCACAACTACATAAAGTTGACTGTGGTACCTAGTGTATGTGTTACGTTTTAAGTTTGGTTATTAGGTTCTTGTTTTTAGGATATCTTTATTCCTCTGAATTCTCATTCCCCTTCCACTTTGCCATCTTCTTGTTCCTGTGGACCCTTTGCCTATTGGGTGAGATCTGTCCCCTTGTCTTTTTGTATACATTATTTACCATTTTCTTTTGTTTGTATTTTGCCTCACTCAAATGAGGGATACCACACGGTATTCAAGCCTGTGAGTCTGATTTCACTCAACACTGTATTTTCCAGGTTCATCCATTTTCCTATAAACAACTTTAATTTGTCCTTCTTTATAGTTGAATACTATTCCACTACATATAGATACCATATTTTGTTTATCCGGTTAGAGTTAACATTTCTTGAACAACAATGATTTTCTACTATTGAAAGCACCAAGAACTCGGGTAACCAAGCAGTACACTAAAGACTCTACAGACACAATCTAGTCCTTAATTTTCCCCATGAACTCTTGATCTCAGAATCAGCAGCCACAAGCTGAAACACAGTAAATACTTTCACTCTGTATCTCTTCATCTCTTCCACTATTTTTGCCTGAGATGAACATCTTCTCCCTCCAAGTAGATGCTCCCTCATTCCTCACTGTCTTTCAAACAAATATTCCCCTTTTATCAATAGCTTACTCCAGATACAATTTCCTCTTCACACGCAGGCCTCATGACCTCACGGTCACACTGCATTACACTTTTCTTCCTTCCTTCTTTGTACCTGTGAACCCTCTAACATCTTATGCAAAAGGCAAAACGTGTATATACCCCTTTTTATCATATTCTCAGAAACCTGTAAGCCTAAAAATGGTCAACCACTGCCACATTCAATATGGGTTACAGAACACTGCAATGAACATATTACGACAAAAACAGTTCAAAAAGCCACATACTTGAGTAAAAGCCTTTGATGCTGGTATTATTCAGTGATTCAGCAACAACTGCCTTCAAACTGTTCTTACTCCGCGTGTCACTCGCATTTAGCTCCACATAGCTATATCCCAATTCCTAATCAAAATATTGGGAACCATAATTACCATGATGCAGATTAACCCCCCTCCCTTCAAAAAAAAAAAAAAACGACTTGTTATAGGAGCATGGACAAATCACATAGAACACCTTTGGTAAAAAACATAACAGACAATGAGTTTAACTATAGTATGCCTCACAGTATTCCAAATTTTTAAAATATACATATACACAGCACATAAACACATAAAAGCTTGATTTTAAAACCTCAATTGGTAAATCACTAATCTAGAAAAGGATATTTACCAAAGAATTTACTAAGTGTGCTTCTTAAAGTCCTAAAAAAAGTTAAATTCCAAGATTCAGTATCAGATATAGAATTAATCTATTATAAAAGCCAAAACGTAATCCTTCCTTCTTCAAGATAAATTATAAGATTAAATTACTCTTTGTTAGGTTATCCCAATATGCAATTTTCCTCTATAATTAGGAAAACCGACATTAATTCTAATTCACTGTCTAAAACTAATCAGCTTTTAAAATGCCTTCATTTTTAATTACCAACAAACCAATGATAACAAAAGAAGAGTTACACTCACAAATGTAGGGACTATGAAAAAAATTATCATTTTTTTATTTATAAATACAGCAAAAAATATATTAAATTTTATATTTAAATTTTATCCTCTGATCTACACAACAAAGATGAGAAACTATTGGTTTATACAATAAAGGACTGGGGAATCCGGCAATAACTTAATCTCTCATTCTGGTAAGAACACATGAGTTCTGACTGGCTGTAGTACTCAGCAAATCGAGTTCTCTCACTGTCTAGAGATCCAGCAGCAACAGAGACAAGAACAAAGGCAGAATGACATGGTCATGAGGACAGAAACCCAAGTCAGATGACCTGAGCTCAAAGTATTTCATTCGCCACACAAAAATAATAGGACATATATTTAGTACACAGAATAATGATGAAGGCATATGAAAAATTTGCATTTTTCAGGATCTATATTTATAATATTGGTTGAATATCCTTTATTTAAAATGCTTGGAGCCAGAGGTATTTCAGGTTTCAGAGTTTGTCAGATTCTGGAATATGTGCAAAGACTTTACTGGTTGACTATCCCTAACCCAAATTCAAAATGCTCCAAAATCTGAAACTTTTGGAGTTTCAACATTACACTCAAAAAGTTATAGGTGTCAGAGCACTCTGGATTTCAGATTTTTGTACTAGGGACGCTCAACCTATATATATAAGGCAGTGCACCAAGAGCTCAGCACGCTAGCTCATGAGCACACATTATCTATACACTAGTCTGCCTTCCTCCATGGTTTCCTTTTGTGAGGCTTAGTCGACCACATTCTGAAACATCACATGGAAATTCCATAAGTAAATAATCCAAGGGCCGGGGATTTAGCTCAGTGGTTAGAGTGCCTGCCTCACAAGCACGAGGCCCTGAGTTCGATGCCCAGCAGCAAAAAAACAAAACAATCTGAAAGTTTGAACCTGCATATTACCCTGAGTAACATGATGACATCTCATGCTATCCTGCTCCATCCTCCCCAAGATGCAAATCACCCCTCTGTCCAGCATATGCAGCAGGAATACACTTCCTGCCTGTATCAATTAGATCTAGAATGTTCCCCAAAGACAAATGCATCCAGTGGTGAAGCACCCGGAAGGCGCCTGGATCATGGTGGGTGCTATACTCATCAGTGAACTAATCCACTGATGAGTTCATAGCTAAAATGTGCTGGTACAAGGCAGGGCCCGGATAGAAGAGGTGTGTCAATGGAGAGTGTACCTCCCTCCCTGGCTCCTCCCTTTTCTGTTTCCCAAATGTCCTGAGCTAAGCAGTTTTCTTCCATCAAGCCTTCCCACCATGATGTTTCTGCCTTGGATTGAATCCCCCTAACCCTGAGCCAAATTAAACCTCTCCTCTTTTAAACTGCGGGTGACAGGTACTGTGTTCCAGCAACAGGAAGGCCAACAACTCGTTGTCCATTAGTCATCAGGAGCTATCTTGGTTATCAGAGCAAGTGTTACAGTATCACAATGCTCTTATTATTTTACTTAACGACAGCACCAAAGAGCAACAGCAGTGATGCAAAAGATGCACCGGGGTATAAAACACGGAATATGGGAGGACAGATTAACTTTGGTAGTATGTGGCAATGCAGCAGGGCACACAGGAAAAAAATGTGTGTGTGTATGACATCCAGTACTATAGTCACTGGGGATCCTGGAATGTAGCCCTCATGGCTAAGAGAGCACTAGTGTATTATAATAAACAATATAATAAGCAATATTTTGCTTGAAGAATGAAAACTACAGATTATCACCCAAACGAAAACAAAAGTTTGGTTTTAGAAAAACATATGGAACAGGTTTACATACATGCATCATCTACATACCCTCATGCACATGCAAGCACTTCTCCCACACATGACCACTCAGTGGCTATCCCCACCCGAATGCTGACCGCACACCCACCTGACACACGAGCAAAGCAGTGGTGGTCTTGCCAACACCTGGAGGGCCGGAGAGCAACGCTGCTTTAAAACTAGAGCCATCATCTTTGCCAGCAAATTTACCAAACTTTGCTGCTAGAGAAAAAGAAGTTCCAAAGTGTTAGACCTGTATTAGCTAACAGAAATTCAGGAACAGTACAACTGTTGGGCATCATCTGCCCAGAGAGAGAAGGCCTCCCGTTTAGTCTTAAATTTGCAGAATATTTTCTACAAATTATAAACAGCTTTTCCTCCGAGTAAAACTCTACTTCCTATCTCATCTCTGCCCAAAGTAAGAAACTAAAATTAACTCCCTTTCAAACTCTGATGTGAAACAAGAAATGTATGAGCTTCCTTTCCTACAGAAGTCCAGGCCACGGATCACATTGCAGGGCTCACGCCTCCCGCCTCCTGCCCCAGCTGGGAGGACTTTAGTTCACAGTGACCCCTCTCCACCTGCCTCCACCTCCGTCAAACGAGGCCTGACAGCAGTTCAGCAGCAGGAATGGGCACTGTAGAGATGACAAGGCTGAGCCCAGAGCCTGGGGCGTATGTCTCCATAAAGGAACAAGCAGAGCCAGCTAGCCGAGAAAACAGGCGAAGACGCCACGCGCACCACTATTCACAGCGCTCAGCACTCTCCCTTCCTCACCAAGTGTGTGCTCACACAGAAAGGGACTGGACACGTGCTCCTCAGCGGGTGAAGCGGTTACCACTCCAGCCACCAGCGTGGGGCAGACAGCCCACAGCTCACCTGGAGACTTAAATCTCCTCCAGGCACACAAACACTTGTCCCCTGTTGAAGGTGGACTTTATGTGGTTTCAGAAAAGAAGAATTCAACTTAAACTTAAGCCTATATTCTTACACTTAAAATATTTAACAGTTATGGGGGGTTGGGAATTTAGCTGAGTGGTTAGAGCACTCTCTCAGCAAGCCACAGGCCCTGAGTTTGATCCCTGGCACCAAAACAAAAAAATTTTAACAGTTATGAATAAAGCTACCTGGCTTAGCTGGCAATGTCTAGCAACCATATTAATGACCCAGCCATCGCTTTGAGGATTCACCATGGTGCTCCCAACATCTGTCCTATTTCTCACACACTATCCTATTTGTGATCTATAACTTTGGTTCCAAAAATACTTTGGACGTTAGACATATTTTGGCTTTTCATTCTCCATGACAAATACATGGTAAACACATACAGAAACTACCAAAGCACAGGCCTATCAGGTCTGCCCAAAATAAATCATACATGCTCCTGGGATTTCAGGTGCCCAGTCTGTGCGCATGCCTGGGCTACGGACTCATCTCGTTCTCTAGTGCCCGGGGACTCTCTCCAGTCATCCAACCTCAAGACAGCCCCTTTTTTCCACCCAGCGTTTACCCTTCCCTTCACCTAGCTCTTACTCGGGGTCCAAATCTTAGCCTTATCTACCTCTTTCTACAGGATGAGAACGCACACCTTCATCCCTGAACGCCTCCATCCTTGCAGCACCCTATACTTACTCCTTTAATAGTACTTGGTAGGATACTTTTTTTTTTTTTGGTACTGGAGACTAAACCCGAGACCTGCTTGCTGAGCTACATCCTCAGCCCTTTCAGAATTTTTTTTTAATTTTTGACACAGGGTCTAAGTTGCCCAACCTGGACTCCAACTTGTGATCTTTCTGCCTCAGCCTCCCTGAGCACTAGGATTACAGGCATATGCCACCATGCCTGGCTGACACACTACATTTTAATGGACGCTTCACACACCTTCCTCATTGCCTGTGAGCTCCTGAGGGGGACTGACCCCACCAGGGTCTGGCAAAGTACTTGCGCTCAGAGTACACTCTTAATAAACATTGTTGGCAGACGAATGAATCAACCATTTCCCTTTCTCATATGTGTGCATATGAGCAATCACATGCTGACACACACACAGAAATGAGTAAAGTTGTAAAATCACCATGCTTCTTCTCATCGGGGGAACTTTTGTGCCAGTTTTGGAGCCAGCGGAGCAGTTTATTGGCACAGCTCTGGTCGCCCTGCTGTCCAATTATGGTCTTGAGTGAAGCTGGCTTGTATTTATCCACCCACAGCACACTTTCCACTTTGCTTTCACTGCTGTCATCACTTGTCTCCACAGTCACCTGCTCCTTGAAGTCCAGGCCTCTCCGAAACACACGTGTTTCCTCTGTTTCCTTTTTTATTGTCTTTGTAGAGCTGTCCCTTTTAGGAGTCTGCTTGCTCCTTTTAGATTCTGATTCCTTCTTGTTTGGACTCATTTTCCTTTTTCCTTGGTTATTTTTTGGGGGCGTTCTCTCCAATTTGGACCTTCCTTTCTCCATCTTAATAATTGGAAAAGAGAAAAAGAAATCTGATGAGACCCAGAGAACGTCTATCTTGCTAAACGACCTCCAGAGGGCAACCTGAGATCTCCATGATCTTAATCTGGGTTGGTCTTCCCATGAGGGACCCTACCGCTAGTGAAAACCAACTGGATAAATAAAGGTGGTGTACATCCACACAATGGATTATCCGCCTATTAGAAGAAGTGAAGTCCTGATACATGATACAACATGGGTTAACATCATGCTGAGTGAAAAAGTCAGACACAGAGGGCTGCATACACTGCATGATTCTCCTTATAGGAAATGTCCAAAACAGGCAAATCCAGAGAAAAAGCAGAGCACTGCTTGCCAGAGGGTGGGTATGACAAGTGACTGCAAGTAAGTATATGGTGGGGGTGGGATTGCCAATGTTCTAGAATTAGATAGTGGTGATGGTTGCAAACTCTTGTGAATATATTAAAAACCACTGACTTATACAGCTTAAAAGAATGAAATTTATGGCTTATGAATAGTATCTCAATTTCTAAAAATGTTAATTATCTGTGCCAGTGGATGCCAAAACATGTGGATAAACGCTCAAAGAGAAATAAGACAGTAGCATCATCTTAAGTATTTGCCCAAGGTGGTGATCAAGTGCAATGAGGAAAATCATCACTTTGCTAGTAGAAAAATCCAACAGATATCACCTTAACCAAGTAATCAAATAAGACATTAATATTAACAACAGGTGCCTATATGCACTGAGGACACACTATCACTCCTGTGGTATTCTTACCAAAGATGCACAGCATCAATATAATCATGAGAAAACATCAAATAAACCCAAATTGAGAGATAAATAAATAACTCATCAAAAGTGTCAAGATCAGAAGTCAAGGAAAGACTAAAGAATTCTCATAGACTGGAGAGGGACTGTCACAGAGTGGACAACAACTCAAGGTAGTGTTGGATCCTGGAACAGAAAAAGGACAACAGGGGAAATGTGAAGTTCAACTAATATGTGTAATTTACAATATGGTATCAAGGTTAATTTCCTGTTTTTTACCACTTTACTGTGGTCAGGTAACGCAAATCATTTTCTAATATTTTTCTAGCTAGAATAAACTGGATGGACCATCTTGCCACTTTGATGACATGCTGGAGACATTACTCTTGGGATGCTGACACGCCTGTGTCTCAAATACAAAAAAGACAGGTATACAGTTGGAATCAATGAGGCCAACACTAAAAGAAGCAGAGAGACAAAAAATGAAAGGATTCTGACAATATTCCAGTATCTCGATGCAGAAGTTCCTGGACAAGAACTTCTGCTCATAGCTTAGATGCTCATAGCTTAGATGCTCATAGCTTAGCTATCTGAGCTGGCATTTTATTTTTTCCTACTTGCTAAAGCCAATACAGACTGGATTTCTATCACAACTGAAAAAGTCGTAATAAAATTTATCATCCTGATGTCTACAACATGTCCTTTGAAGAACTCTTAAGCCAAACCTTTGTGTTGGAGTCAAAGTAAGAGTACGGGATATAAGGAAAGTTTAATAAGTAGGTATGTGCAACACGCTCTCCTTCCCCACCCCCAAACCCCTATGATTGCCAAAGCAAAGTCTTCCAGTCAAACGGAAACAAGGTAAATTCATTTGTGGTAAAAAAAGGCTGTTCATCTTCTAGCCACTGGAGCTACACCCTCCCAAGCTATGTCTCCACAACACAGGGAAGTTTCTGTGAACCAACTTACACAAATCGAGTTCATTTTATACAAACCTCAGCTTCAACTGCTATTTCATACTTGGACTTCTTGCCTGGCATAGTTCGAATCAGATTCAGTAAGCCATCTTCATCAATAATTTTTGTCCCCAAGGCTGCTGCCTATTGATTAAAAACGCAAATTGTCAAAACTGTATCCTCACCATTCCTTTCTGCTAAGAAAAAAATGATAATTTTAAGGCCTATTAGTAGGTTAAAAGTCACATTTATAAATTATCACTGGAATTAAAATATATATATATATTTTCTTTGAAAAAAGTACTATTAAAAGAAAGAAAATGACAGATACACTCACCAAGACTGGTGAGGAGGCAGCTGAAAGGTCACACTACTACTTCTGTGGATTGCTTTACCTTTCCTCCCCTACAGAAAGGGACAAAGCCAAGGACCTAAGTCCACTCCTCACACCCTGTCCTGTGTTAACTCATTACAGGAGACATTTTCTGCCACCTTGTTCTCTCCAAGTGATAGACCATGACTGGTCTAAGGCAACCAGAGAAGTTCTGCTCCTCCCTGACCTCCATATAGCTCCGAATACCCACATGACAGCTCTGGCCAATAAGACTTAAGTGGACTCCTACAAGAGAGGTTTCTGGGAGAACACCTGCCAGGCAGTCATAGCTATTATGACATCTTGCAGGCAACTACCCCACAACCACAGGCAACATGATGGCAACTCCTGTGCCCCTTACATGGAAGGGGCAGGAATGAATGAGGCTGATACCAGGAGAAGCAGAGACAGGAAATGAAAGGGTTCTGAACCCATCACAGTCTCTGGATCCAAGAGCTTCTAGGCAACACCCACCCTGCTCAGAGCTTAGCTCCGTGAGCCAACATTTTTCCTTTTTGCTAAAGCTAACACAGGTTGGGTTTCTATCACAACTGAAAAAGTGAGGACTAAAGCTAGCACAATAAGCATGAAAGAAGCGGAAGATGGGAACTCATCTAGCTCCATTACTGAGCTGCTGAACCGCCCCAGCTACTGCCTGCCTCTGGCATTCTTGTTAGAGGAGGAAAATAAGCAGCAGTTTGTTTGAATCGCAGTTGGCTGAGTATCCTGTTGCTTGGAACTAAGCAGCCTACCCAACAGACCTCTGACTTTTCCCCTTAGAGCTTCCAATTAAAAACTAAAGCAGAGAGCATCGTGACATATATAGGAGCATGCAGAACTAGAGGAAAAACAGATTGCATTCATTTTTATCTTTAAAAAAAAAAGAAAGAAAATTTAAACTAAAAGAAAGTCAAGTCAACAGTCATTGTGCCTTCAGTTGGAAAACCAAAATCCTGGGGGTGAAGTCAACAACACTTAAGTAGAGAAGAAACAATGTACGAACAAAGTTACTTTTCCACTGTTTTTCTCTTAATTCTGTGGAAGGGACATTGCTACAAATAGTCACATCACAAGGCAAGCAGGCTATCACTATGTGGAGAGCACAACGGGACACACCTTGTCACTCTTGGACTGTCCGCTGTCACGACCCATGACAAGGTAGTTTGTTTTCTTGCTGACATTTCCTGTTACTTTCCCCCCATAACGTTCAATTAGAGACTTGGCTTCATCTCGCTCAATGGACTCCAGCACTCCTGTGATCACAAATGTAAGGCCTTCCAAGCAATTTTCAGCTCCCTAAAAACCAAAATGTTCAAGAAGAGAAGAAATTACATGGTAGCTTTCCAAGAAAATTTGGCATCAAAAATGCAGCAAGTTGATTTTTCTCATTTGACATCATAAATAACCTCAGCATGAAAAACTGGCTGGAAATTTACAGCAAATAAGCAGAACTTGAAATGAAACCGTGAGAAATTCTTATGTACCTAACATTTAATAAACTTGTAAAACAAGGAATGAGAGATGCACAATCTGCTAGCAAAGCTTATTCAAATTACCCATTCACATTATTTTCCATTATGTTCTTTTTTTAATTATGTTCTTTCTATATTTGAACTACTGACTTAGTTAACAAGCTTAAGGAAACAACCAAATGCAATCTGCCCACAGAAATGCTTGCTATTATTAAACGGGAAAGTTTTGATTCTGAAAAGCTTACAAAGTTTTGAGTTCCTGCCCTTCTCTCTGCTGATTACGCAACAAGAGTAAACCTAGCGAACTGTGACAGCTTTGAGGCAAGATCAGATTATCTCTTCACTGGAAAGAGAACTCTGATAAATCAAGAGACACCAGGCAAAAAGAGTTGGATGGAGATGACAAATAATCTTAACTGAAACTGTACATATCTACAAAGTGTTTTATTTTTGCAACAGATCAATAAAATTATACACCCAAGTAAAACAAAACTTACATGGCAAGTCAAGTTACTTATTACTCTTTAGAGAACTGAGATCAACATAGACTTAAAACAGGGTTCAAAAGAAGGAAAACAAAATTATTCACACTTTTCCAACACAAGTTCAGTCTTTTCCATCCAAGGGAAGACTCTTCTTGTAAGACCAAAGGGGGAAAAAAAAAGCTATGAATCAGCTTGGGAAGAAAAAGTTTACATCTCAAGGTCCTGTCAAGCCCTACAGTTCTAGGAGTAAACTGACCTACTGAACCACTATAGGTACTTAAATTCTCAACAAATTTAAACGCTATCCTGGAAAACTCCACACACAAGGCCCTATATTCCCAAGCCCAGCCACCTACTATCGCCTGAGTGATCACCCACTATAGCCTGGAATCTTTCAACTTCTCCAACCTCAGCCCTCCAGCCTCCTTCCCCAACTCCTCCACACTAGAATCTCAAGCTCTTACTCCAGCAACAGCAAATCACCCACGGCCTGACTTCTTCTCCAACACTCCCTGCACAGCGTCCACCCCGGTGCTCACATCACAACCAGAAAGCCAGCCCCACACTCGTTATTTCTTGCTTCCCATGTCTAGTATGCCACGCCCTGTAGCTTTCACTCTTCCACTGAAAACTTTCAGTGTGCCTCAGACAAGTCCCAGCCCCTTCTCATCCTCTCCCCTAACTGCTCTTCTGATAGCTACTCCCACCCCTGCTGCCGTCTGCACTCAGCAGCCAGAGCTGCTCCTGTCATCCCTCCACTAGAAACTCCTTCTGTTAGACAAAGTCTAGAACACTGGCCAGGTGTGATGGCACATGCCTGTAATCTTGGCACTCTGGGAGGCTGAGGCAGGAGGATCACCAGTTTGAGCCCAGTTTAATGACTCAGAAAGACCCTGTCTCAAAAGGGAAAAAATTTTAAAGGTTGGGGATTATAGCTAGTGCAAAGGCCTGGGTTCAATCCCCAGGACCACCTAAAAAGAAATTAATACATACATACATACAAGTCCGAACACTAGGCTCTATAAAATAGGGCCACACTAACCTCTTTGGTGACTCTCATTCCTTGGTCACTTTGCTCCAACAACCTCACTTTTCTTTCGGTTCCTCACACATACCACGTAAGAGCCTTCCTTCTCAAGGATATCACATATTCTAGCCCTCTGACCCCCAGATCACCACTCACACCTAGTGAGTCCCCTTCATTCCTCGGGTCCCATCTCAATGTCATTTATTCTACATGTCCCACCCAAGGCCAAGTCCCTCTACTCTACACTCTACAAGGCCTTATATTTTTTTTCCTGACAGCATATATTATAATCACAATTAAATAGTAGGTGTGTAACATCTCTTTAAGTTGTAAGTGTCATGAAGGGAAAGGACATTAGTCCTGCCACAGCCCAGGCCTTCTAGGACTACTTAGTATTTAAAGGAAACACTTTCTAAGTACTAAGTGGTGATTCCTAACATCAGCATCCCTAATTCACACAGCAGGTGACTGAGGCTCTCCAGCTGCTGATCCTTCCTCCTCCTGCCTGATTCTGAGGCTGCGAGGTGGGGCCCTCCCAGGATGACGTGCTCACTCGGCACTCTTACCTTCGGTATCTCCTTGGAGCCCAGAGCTTTGGGGCCTTCTCGACTTAAGTAGCTTCGGTAAGCTTGGTAATTCATGCGCTTCTTTTCAGAATCTTCTGGACTTACAGACTTTGGGGAGAGGGAAAGGAAATTGCACATCATCATGCAAAATTCACGGAAAAGATACAACACATATCTAGAAATAAACATTGAAAGTCATGTCTTTGTTTTGTCCTGAAATTGACTGTTTTAGCTACAGATGACTGATTTATCAACATCGCTGCCTCAGTCCTTCTCAAAATGCTGCACTCAAAGCTCAGGGCAGAGTATGGTCACAAGCCAAGGGTCAGCTCCAACTACCACGTGGAAAGCATGTTTTACGTTAGAAATTTGGATGAATTTTAAATTCTACTACATGATAAATCCATGTTTATATTAACAGAAAAATAAATTCTTCCTCAAGTTCACATGATTACCCAAGAAGCTATCCCATGTTTACCTTACAGCCCCGTTCACCCCTAAAACACCACCTTACATCCTAGGGACAGAAGTACTCCAGTCTGAGAATGGACAGCTTTGAACAGAGAGCCAACTCCAACAAGCAGCCAGGTTCTACGCCCACCACTCGCCCCTCTGTGTTTAATCTCTCAGGGGATCTAGCCACGAATGTAGCTCAGAAAATCCTGGGAAATTTCAAACTATACACCCCTGGGTCGACTTCCTGATACAGAGATGCGGACATGGCTAGGACATGTCATGGGGGAGGGGTCCTTTGATAATTCTGATTTAAGAACCACTACAAACCGGGTGTGGTGTCACACACCTGTAATCCCAGCACTAAGGAGGGTGAGGAAGGAGGACTGCTGCAAGGTTGAGGCCAACCTGGAGTACACAGTGAATGCAAGGCCAGCCTGAACTACATATCAAGACCCTATCGCAAAAGACCCGAAAGAAAGAGAAAAACTACAAGATGGCCTCCTGTTTTTTCCACTTCCTATTTTACATTCTTTTTAGCTCCCAAGCAATCTCAAATCCCTTTGAGAGTATACAAAATATTAGTTCCACACAAATAAATGATGTAACTAATGAAACAGTCAAGCTGGTCTGGTTATGAGCTAAATAAACCATTATGGGCTGGTCCTAGAATCTAACCCTACTTTTCTAACAACACTCTCAACATACTGGTGTGTATTCATATCATGCAGACACTTATTAAAATACAGCCACCCAGCCTGGTGTGGTGGAACACACCTGTAATCCAGGCTACTCAGAAGCCCAAGGCATTGAGGCCAGCCTGGAAAACTTGGTGGGACCCTGTCTCAAAATTTTTTAAAAAGACCTCAAGATGCAGCTCAGTGGTAGAGCACTTGCATAGCACAAATGAGAGCCTGGGTACGATTACCCACTATCCAAAAAAAAAAAATGCCCTCGGAAATATTTTTAACAAGCTTCACAATGGAGTCCAATGCATATGAGCATGGGCAAGTTGTTCCTTTATGACATTTACTTTTGGTTTTTTGTGACAGGGTTTCACTATATAGTTCAGGCTGGCCTCAAACTCACGATGATCCTCCTGCCTCGGCCTCCTGGGTGTGCTGGGATTACAGGTGTGCACCACCATGCTTAGCTTATCACATTACTTGTATGGAAAAAAATTCTGAAACATAGCTTATAAAATAATTTTTAAGTACACCCATTTATGAAGTCAGAATTATATGACTGAGATCAACTGAATTTATTAGATCGCATGTTCTCAAAACTAAGTAAAAGTTCTGAAAAATTTCTATTCTAATTTTGAAAATTATCACAAAGAGTAACAGTTCAATTAAATTCTTCCTCATTTCATAAAAACAGACACCCTTTGCAAAATGAACAAGTTTAGTGTGCCTGAGGAAGGACATTTATTCACCTGATAAGTATTTAGTGAAGAAAAATCTGAGACCAAAAAGTTAATTGCTCCTTTAAGCGTACTTATGAGCACTGGCCACTAACAAAAGCATTTCAAAATCATCACCATTTCATCGTTCTGTACTAAAAATAATGGTGATGAGCAGTTAAAATAGACAATGTTCTGCTTTTAATGCTAAGTGCCTAAGAGGCATGAAAGAATAGTGGTTTCTCATCAGTAATCTAAAGAGGTTCCAAACTGAAGATTCAAGAACATTAACTTCTTTAATATGGGGGTGGGGGGATCTTAAGAAAAGCATTCTTTATTTCACCATTTTTTTCTCTGAAAATTATTTTAGTAACTCACTAGTGTTACATATGAGCAAAAAGGAAGAGGGTGGATTAAAATGTGTTAGGTACAATACCAACTCCCCACCTTGGAAGTAATCATCATGTGCTACAAACATGTTCAAATAGCAAATTTTTAAATATAAAATTTTAAAAAAAAAACCATTTTGAAGAAGGAAGCAGACAAAGCAGCTACCAGTACGAGGAATAAAGAAGTAACACCATTCTAAATCCCATAAAAATTCTGAAGGAATGTGGGAATCTCAGAAACAATTTTATTCCAATAAATTCTACAACTTGAAAAACTGATAAAACTGACAAGAAAAAAAATTGACCCCTTATCGGGTACCTGATTATTTAATAATTTAAAACCCAATCTCCACCCCAAATCTAGGCCTCTGTCAGGCTTTATTTGTGGAATCTATCAGACATCTAAGAAAGAAATAATATCAGCATCCCACACACTCTTCCAGAATATAAAGCACTGTTCAGTTCATTTTATGAGGTCAGCATAATGCTAACAGCAGACAAAGGCTTTATAAGAAAACTATCTCACAAATATAGATGCAAAAATCCTTAACAAAATATTAGAAAATCGAATGCAATTGTGGTTTTTCTTTGTAAATCAGTATGATTCAGTACATTAACAGAATTGAAGACAAAAACCGTATCATCCCCAAAGATTCAGAAAAAAAATTGACAATATTCGATCCTATCCCTAATTTAAAAAAAAGAAAAACAGACAACAACAAAAAAAACCTCTCAGCAAACAAGGAACAGAAAGGAACCTCTTCAAGCTGATAAAAGACATTTCTCGAAACCTACACATAACACCAGTGTTCATGAGGAAAGCCTGAACGAAACCTTTCCTGGATGCAAGGCCAAGGCAAGAGCTCCAGTGCCGACCCCTCTACCTAACACTGACCCGGACGTCCCGGCCAGTGCAGTGAAGCGAGCGCCAGAGATAAAGGGCCCACAGGCGGGGAAGAAATTAAACTGTCTTGGCTCATAAACATGATTCTACTCATAATCCTAAGAGATATCTTAAGAAATCTACCCAAACGAAATTCTGATGAGTTCAATGAAGTCACATGGTACAAAATCAATACATGCTTTAAAATTTTCTATTGCATTCCATAAAGTAGCAGCAAACTGGAAAATAAGAATTTAAAGAATACCATTTAGTGCCATTCACAGCCTGAATGCCTATCAACAGACAAATGGATAAAGAAAATGCCTTACATAAACAAAAGGAATTTTATTTATCCATAGAGAAGAATGAACGCATGGCATTTGCAGGAAAATGGATGGATCCTGAGCCCATAATGTTAACTGAAATAAGTCAGACACAGAAAGTCAACTACCACATGGTTTTTCTTATATGAGAAACCCGAAATATAAATCAAAGAGTAAAATACAGGAGAGCTGGTAGGAAATGGAGAGGCAGTTTTTGAAGGTGAGGAAAGGGAGCAAGAGAGGGGAGAGGGAAGGTGGTGGAGAGGGGCATGGAAACAATCAAGATACAATATACATAAGCACCAATTCGCCCAAAACGAATGTGAATATTATGTATCTCAAACATATACTAATAAAAAATTCAAAAAGAAAAAAAGAGCAAAAAGGAATAAATTTGGGACAAATCTAGTGATATTTATTGTAATAATAAAGATTTATATAGCATTTATATCCCAGACTCTCCTCGAAGTGGTTTTAGAGATTAACGCATTCGGTACAGTTACCATCCCCGAGGGGGAACCTAAGCACCGAGGGTAGTAACTAGGTAAGCGTCACACATCTGCCCAGCACCAGGACTAGGCTCTGAAAAGCTCCATAGTCTGTGCTCAGAGGACTACATTCCACTGCTATTTCTGTGTCCAGAGAACCTGAGTCTAGGGCTGGCTCTGTCACTTGCCCCCTGGGAAATCTTGGCAAAGTTACCCAAAACTCTTTCAGCCTATTTCTCCACCTTTAAAATTTGAATAACAACAATAAATACCTTGCAGGGTTACTGTGAAGAAACCACAATATGAGAAGAATATATGAGGAAAAAAACCACATGTAACATATTAAGCACAATATCTGATACATAGTAATGAATAATGGTAAATTTAGCTATTAATTCTACACTCTGTAACAGTTTTAAATAAGGTATCTTCTGGGAATCAAACCCAGGGCCTCACACATGCTAGGCAAGCACTGTAGCACTGTAGGGAGCAGGAGCTACACTCCCAGCCCTTAAATACTATCCTAAAACAACTGCAGACTTAGAAGCTGGGAATAAAATTTGAAAACAATCAAACTCAGATCAACACCTGGCCACAAAATAGATACTTTTCAGAAAGTTCCCACCTCTTTTTTAGCTGGAGAACTTTTGGTTTTCTTAGGAGTTTTCCTCTCTCCTTTCGATTCAACTGCATTTTCTCTTCTCGTTGAGGGCGCAGGCTCTGTCTCTTTACAGGAGCCCCCCGCTCTTGTTTTCATGAGTGCCAGCTTGGAACTAGCCTTCTTCGGAGAAGTGGACACTCCCATTTTCTTAGCTGACAACTTGGAATGTTGTGGAGACTCTTCAGAGCTTTCCCACTTAGTTTGCTTATTAGGACTGTAGCTCTTTCTCTCGTTTGAAAATTTTTCTGTTTTTACCAGGAGAAAAAGAGAATGATTGTTATTTTTTGAGAATGATACCTGGTATCAACATTTTTTTCACTTTTTAAGCAAATGATCTTAGTAGCACAGTTTCATATGGTGATTTTAAAACATTACTATTTTAACTATTTAGCTTATGACACATTTATTTTTTAAAGTTAAGCATTTGTGTATCACTTCTCTTTATAACTGGTTCAAATTAAGAGATGTGTCTGTCTTTTAAATATAATCATGTCCTGACATAATACTGTAAACAACATTTAAAGAGAAAGATTTCATTTCACAGACATGTGCTGAAATTTACAGAGAAAACTACTGACTAGAATATATCACATAAAAATTGTGTTTGTTATACAGCCTGAAAGCCCAAAATCTACAGGGGCCAAGCCCAAAAGATACTATATAAACAGATTTACTCAAAGGATTAGGAACATGTAGAAGGACAGACCTCAATATCCATACATTCCACATTCACGGATTCAAACGACCACAAACTGAAATTTTCTTTAAAAACTGGATCTGTATAGATCATGTACAGACTTTTTGTCATCATTCTCTAAACAATGTAGTACAGCCAAGTATTTATGTAGCCTTTACACTCTATTAAGAATTGTAAGTGATCTAGAGATGATTTGAAGTATACAGGAAGCTGTGCACAGCTTACATGGAAATTCTCTGTCCCTTTATTTAAGAGACTCATCTTCTACAAGGGTCCTTCACCCACCCGCCACAGGCAGCGAGGGAGAACATACTCGCAGATCGTTCAGCCAAGACCATGAAAAACAAGCAGCAGAGGAACCTCAGATGAACTGACAACTACACAAGGGGTGATCAAAATATATGGTGAATATTGACATTTTTTTTTAAATGTATTATAGTACAAGACACATTGCCATTAATTCTTCCAAAATACTCCCCCTTGAGTTTTAACACATTTATCTCATCATTCTTGCCACTCTCTGAAGCAGTTCTGGAAGTCCTCTTTCCTATGTGTCTCTATGAGGTGTGGTAAAAAAAAATATGGGAACGCTACTGCTGAGTACCCTCCAACAGAAAGACAGGCTCATAAAAACATGTCGGCGTGTCTTCACGCACCTTATCTACCAGACCTGACACAGTGAAGACTTCTGGTTCTTCTTTAAAGTCAAAATGACTATGAAAGGTAAATGTTTTGAATTGATTCAGGACACGGAGGCAGCCACAATAGTGCAACCAAAGACATGAAAAAGCACTTCCAGAACTGCTTCAGAGAGTGGCAAGAATGATGGGATAGGTGTGTTCAGAGAAGGGGGGAGGATTTAGGGGGATTATCAGCAATATGTTTTTACTGTAATAATTGTTTGTAATTTACAGTTACCGTATTTTTTTATTGCATCTTTTAAGTCAGCTCTGTGAAACTGTCCCTAACATGAAAACCTCAGGGCATTAAGCTGTCTTTACAAACTGAGGTCCACAGGTTGCAATATACTCAGAAATGAACACGATGCCATTTCATAACAATCATAGAGCAAAATGACATCTCCATGAGTTAGTAACCAAACAGCTTTCAAAGTGTAGACAGTCCCTGACTTATGATGGTTCAACTTACGATTTTTCAACTACAATAGTGAAAAAGCAATATATATTCATTAGCAAACATACTTTGAGTTTTGAATTTCGATCCTTCCCCAGACTAGCAATATGCTGGATGATACTCTGCAGAGATGGAGGGCAGCAGCAGTGAAATACTGAACAGTGTACTGCACTACTAAACCATGATATCCACAGATGGGTGTATTCAATGTATTTTCCACTTACGTTATTTTCAATTTATGATACGTTTATTGGAACATAACCCCACCACAAGTCTAGGCACAGCTACATCCAAAGAGAACTTGCTCTAATCATTTTATAACAATAATGTCCACTTAGCAATACAATTATCAAACAGAATGTTTAAACAAGGTTATCAAAAATCCTACAAAGACAACTGCTCTATCTTACTTTCTTCTGTTAGTATTACCTTTATGAGGATATTTATGTTTTTCTGCTTTACTTAAATTGGCTTGGACAGATGAAAATGTTTCTTTCTCTTCGGTGTCCTTTTGGGCCTAAACAGATTTTAAAAAGTGTCAAATGTGACAAATAACAGGAAAGCTATTACCATCACAAAATCTGTTGTTAAAATGGATTAAAGTTTTAAGTACAAAGATCACCTTTCAAATTAGCAGACACTAATAAACTTGCATGCATTCAAGCACAAAATTTCTGTGGCAAATGAAGTATGTTTCATTACTACATTTTACAGAGGAGGAAACACAAGAAAGTTTATAAAAATATACCTATAAAAAAATTATCCCATCTCATCCCAACTGTCAAGCTGGAAATGGACACCTATTTCTGCCTCTTATTTCAACTCTCAAACTGTTAGCACCAGGCATTTAAAAACTAAAATCTAAACCAGAAAGACTAAAATGAATACAAACTGAAGTTCTAAAGAATAATGAAAGAGTACTTTCTCAAAAGAGAAAAAGACATATCCAGCTCTCCACTATACCTGCAAAACTCCACTCTATATATACAGAGCTCACAAATTAGGGGCTGTAACACAGAATGTAGTAGCTATGATTAAAATAATCTTTGGTAGGAGTAAGGCTTTTCAAATGACAAAGCCCTGCTCACTCCCTACTGTCTTAAACCTCCAGGCTTAGTCTTGAACCCCAATAATACCTATGTTTATAACCTTCTCCTTTAAAGCAAAGAAGTAAAATCTCTTAAAATAATCAGATACTGATACTGACAATTATATTAACACAATGTGTTCCATCAGAAATACAGATAATTAAGAGGCTGGGGATTTAGATCAGTGCTAAGAGTGCATGCCTAGCAAGCACAAGGCCATGAGATGGATCCCCAGCACACACAAAAAAAAACTAAGCCACAGAAATATAGCTAATTGGCTGCTGTGTTATTTCACAGTAGTCCAAGCTGTAGAGTGTGAGTCTTTTCCTACCCCTATTTGGTCCAAATTTGCTCTGCAGAGCTTGTTTCTTTCCCTACCTTTAATAAATGTGAGACCTTGCTACCATTAAAAAAAAGGAGAAAGAAAGGGGGGGGAGGGCGAGAGAGACAGAGAGAGGGGGTGAGAATGAAAGAGAAAGACAGCTACAGGCCAGGCATGGTGGCACATGCCTGTAATCCCAGCACTCGAGAGTCTGAGGGAGGAGGACTGCCATAAATTCAAGGCCAGTCTGGACACCATAGTGAATTCAAGGCCAGCCTGGACTGCATAGCAAGACTCTGTCTCAAAAAGAAAAAAAGAAAAGGAAAGGATGGGACAGGACAGGACAGGACAGGACAGGAAGAAGAAATACAGCTACCTAACTGGAGATCAAGTCCTTTTCAAAAAAAAAAAAAAAAAGAGAGAGAAAAAACCTTGGGGTTGGGGATTTAGCTCAATGGTAGAGCACTTGCCTAGAAGGCACAAGGCCCTGAGTTTGATCCCCAGCACCACCCCCAACAAAAATCCTTTAATAGTCCAGGTACTCAGGAGGCTGAGACAAGAGGATCTCAAGTTGACGGGCAGTCTGGACAACCTAGCACCCTATCTCTAACTTAAAAACAAACAAACAACTTGATTCCAAAAATATATATTATTATTTGAGACTTCTCGTAATACAGATCTTAAAGTTAACTAACTAGAAGTATCAAAATTATACTTCTTGTAAAGATAGTAAAAACTTGTGTTTTATAGGAATTTTAACCATTATTCACTGAGCAAATACATACAAACACCTCTGTTAAAAAGTACAGTTCACTGTTTTCTGAAGAAAGGTTCTAGTCTCCTTTGATTCTTGCAAACTTCTTTTAGAAAAATAAGTTTTTCGATGAATTTCTCCAAAAATAATTTTACAATTAAGATAATTTGGCTTTTTTCTGGAAGAATTGCTCCAGGCGATACCTCGAGAGCCTAGTATGAAGGGAACCCTGGTCTATCTTGTACATTCGGAATGCAAACGGGGGGGGGGGGGGGTGTTGGGATTTAGCTCAGTGGTTAGAGTGCTTGCCTAGCAAGCTTAAGGCCCTGAGTTCGATCCCCGGCACCAAAAAGGGAAGAAAAAACAACAACAACAAAAAAACACCCAGAATGCAGACAGTCCGACGCAATGCCACCTTTTTGGTCTTGGGTTCTTCATCCAACATGGCTAATGTCCTGGCAAACTCTTCATCTTCATGCAGTTGCCTCTCCAGCTGTAAAAGTGTCAACACAGTGAGAGGCTTTTTTTTATTCTTGTTTGTACATTAAGACTTTATGAAAAAGCTAAAACATTTCCTTAAAAATTACCTTGACATTTCTCCAATGAACATTATTAATAGTCAAGCATCACAAATTTGTTTCTGAAATAACTAGATTTCAGGACATATTTCTAGCTTTGCAGGAATGAGAGAGAAATCCAACTGTATTTTTATAAAATTTGAAGTCTGTAGTTTTCTGTTAATGGTCCTAATGCAAACCTTACAGATCTTACTTACATGCATTTTAAACTCTAGAAAGATCTCTGAAATAAAGTTCAACCTAACAGAAAAACTATCACCTGGAATGTGCAAGAAAAGCAACCCTAAGAAGCCAAGAAAATGTATTTTCATTGTACACATAGTAAACATATACGAATTTCATTGTCCCAACAAACTCCTATTTTTCAACTAGGTCAAATACAAATGTTCTAAATTCTGAAAGTTTACATAATCATGTCAGAAGTTTTCTTAACATGCCAAATAGTTTCCCTTTCAGCAAAATGGAGCCCTTTCACAAGAAAATGTGTAGCAATGGAAAGTACTTCCCATTATAAACTTACTGGTTTATGCTCCCTGGTAAAATGGCCTGACATAATATTAAGGAAAAAAAAAAAAACCTTCCTTACATTATTCAAACAAAGGCAAAATCCTCAAAATCCACTAATCCAAAAGAAAAAAAAGCTTAGCAGCTGACATAACCTTGATGAGAACACAGTAAGCAAGACTTTTCCTCGTTATAAAATGAACTAACCAGAGTGCAGCTCAGGGGTACATGTGAAGAGTATGCACAAGGCCTTGGGTTCAACCCAGCACCAAAAACAACACAAAACAAGCTAAGCAGAACTATACGCAAGCAGGACAGAGACACATTAATACATTCTCTTTTCTTTGCCATAACTGAACTACATGTCTAATTGCTAAAAACAACACAAAAGTCTTAGTCACAGAGATGTCCTGCAAATCCTAAACCACCAGTAACCTTACAAGGATTTAGGGTTGAATCCTATGCTACATTTCCAAAATTTCACACTGTGTAGTATTCTTCTGGAGGAGTCTACACTCAGGAGGCTGAAGTAAGAGGATCATTAAGTTCAAGACCAGCCTGAGCTACATAGCAAGACACTGCCCTCCCCAAAAAATTTAGATGTCTTAGAAGGCAGTAAAATTAAAATATTTCCATTAAAAATTCACTAAGCATCACGAGGCCGAGTTTCATCACCAGCACCCAAAAAAAATCATTATTGCTGATTATGGATGGTATCACGTGATCCAGACCTTTATACAATGTTTAACGTAGCTAAATATGGCATTTAAAATACTGATATAAAAATGAGGGGACAGCAGGGGGACTCAGAAGGATAATTAGGAAAGATATTATAAATCACTAATACTCTAAAAGATTAATCAATTACCCAAACCAGATTCTGAAAGAATTTAACAAAAATGAGAAAACAGGATTATGCCACAAAGCACTATGACTGAGTTTGGAAATAAATGGGTAATCCTCCACTGTTTGGGACAGGTCAGAAAAGATCAGGTTCCTAAAAGCCACTTGTGCTACCTTGAGTCATAAGGATATCTGCAGATAGTATAATTTGGGGCAATCAAATATCTTAGAAAAAGATTTTGAAAACACAAACTATAAGCTTCCAAAGTAATAAAATGGAAACAATGTCAATTGCAATCTGCTCTGTGCCAGCACTAAGATGCCACGACAGTTATGAGACATAAATACCTCTGGCAGATGGAAGCTGGAGACTAGACAGAGAACACACTCAAACCACAATTACAATAAATGATAACAGGAGCTGTAAGGAGTTCTAACATAGTCTGGCTCAGAGTGTGAGAAAGTGACACTTAAGTCAAGAAATGGAAGAGGGATTCAAATCCCAGGTGCCTAGGCCTGTGGCCTTGGACGCAGATGAGTGCTCCTCCTCGAAATATTTTCTTTATCCCACAGAACAGCAAGCTCTGATTTTCCTCCTTCGTTAGCCACCCTTTTTCTTAAGTCTCCTCTGTGAGTCATCTTCCTCTTCCTGATCTCTCAATGTTAACAGTGCCCAAGAGCTCAATCTTGAGGCCTTTTTCTGTTTGTTTTACATTCTCTCCCCATGGTCTAGCCTAGGTACACCACTTTAAATACCATTCAAATGCTCCTAATTCCCATCCTCAGCTTAGACCTCTACCCTGAGCTCCAGGTACCTCTATTCAACCACCTAATTCTGCGTCTCTATTTGCAAGTCTGTCAAACATCTCACACTTAACATGTGCAACATAGAATTCCTGATTTCTCTATTCCAAACCTGTTCTGCACCCACCCTGTGTTCCCACCTCAGTGACTAGTATCACCATTTAGCCAGTAGGCACATCTTACCACCTCCTCCATGACCAACCTGCTACCAGGCAAGGGCTCCTCTCACCTGCCCTACAAGTGGCTCTGCTTTGGCTCCAGCCCCGCCAATGGTTCATTAGCATCGCAGAAGACTGCTCTTCAGATCCACCAAGTCTTGTCACTTATCCATTCAAAACTCCAGTGGCACTGGGGATTTTGCTCAGTGGTTAGAGTGCCTGCTTACAAGCAAAAGGCCCTGAGTTCAATCACCAGCACCAAAAAAAAAAAAAAAAAAAAGACTTCCAAAGGCACCCCGTCACACGGAGATCAAAATCCCAAGTCCTTGCCACCTACAGTCCTCTTACTTAGTATTAAAGAACCCTGTCAGTGTGCTGCTGGCCACTTCTCCAAAATCACCTCACTGCTCTCCTCCTCCACCACTCTTCTCTAGCTGTCAGCTCACCTGAACACGCGAAGTGCACTTCTACCTCAGGGTGCGTCTCCCTGCTGTCCCTTCTGCCTAGTGCAAATCCTCCTAAGCAGCCAGTGCCGTAGCCCTCCACATCACCTCATTTCTGCCACAGTGCACTTTGGCCATGAGACACGCCCTGTGGAAAGCCTGTACCATGGGTGGCAAAAGAATTTATGCAGAGTCGAAAAGTGCGGGAAAGTTAAGAGTTTGCTGATACGCTCTGCAAGAGCACAGCAGGCGAGGGCCAGAGGAGCCAGCAGCATGGGGTGAGAGGCTGGTCTCTAGAGGGTCTGAGGGTAAAACACGCCTGGGGTGATCAAAACAAGTGCTCTGGGGCATTTCTCCAGGCCAGCTGGAACTCTGCTTATCTCACAGGAATGTCTGCATCATGTCCACAGTTACTCATTAAAGGAGCCAATCTGACATGGTTCACTACTTTGGTCCTCACAGAAGGCCCTTACAGCTCAAAATAAGGATGGCTGATACATGGACTCCAGGAAAAGGGTCCCAGGCCAGTGGGAAGAAACAGGTATGTCCCCGTCAAAGATGCAGGGGCACTTCCACGTGTGGCTCAGCCAGTGCAGGAGGCAGTGGGTGCTCAGCACACGCCGGCTCAGACAAGCCTGACGGGCAGCAGGAGAGGGTGCCTGTACCTGCGCTGCCTCTCTGGAGTAACTCAGCTTCCGCCATGCGGCCCGCAGACTTCCCAGGGGGGATCTTCCTAACTGCTCTAGTGGAAAAAAAACATTCACAGCCCCACCAACCCCAAAACTATCCCTTATTTTTCTTCACTGCACTAATAATTACCTACCATTACATTTTCTTTCTTTTTTAACTTCAATATCTTTAATACCTAGAACAGTGCTAGGCACTAGCTAAGTGCTCAATAAACACGTGTTCTATTAATATATGGTTTTCCAATTCAAGAGAATTGGAAACAGATTTAGTGGTCGTAAACATATATGTAGAAAAGCCACTGGAATGGGTTAGGTTGCTCACAGTGAAGATAAAAGAGCTATGAGCACACTGAATCATTTTAAATGTATTATAGTCCACATGCCTATAATCCCAGCACTCAGGAGGCTGAGGCAGGAGGATTGCCACAAGTTCAAGGACAGCCTGGGCTACAAAGTGAGTTCAAACCCAGCCTGGCCTACATAGCAAGACCCTGTCTCAAAACAACAACGACAAAAAATTACAAAAGCTTCTCATTCAAAAAACTCTAAAGACATATCTTTAGTAAATAATTAACCCTTAGTCTCATCATTTATCTTTCATAGAAATTTAGATTTTTTTTCATATATTTATTTTACACGTAAGTTCCAATAAGGTTCAATTCAACATCAGAGTGGAACAATCTTGACTGCTGCAAGCATAATACCAAGTTATTAATGACATTTAAGCGAAATGCTAATACCTCTGCATCTTCATCAAGTTGTAACTGCTTGGCGATGGCTTCATCGTTTAATCTGGAATCATCTGTATTTTGTGCAGGCTGTATTTCAAAGAAAGTCAAGCAGAACAACATAAACCTTAAGTTAAAAATAAGATTTGTTTTCTTGACTATAGCTGATTAAATATACCCGTGGGAGATAAGTGTACCCATAAGAGTCACAATCCATATCAGCCAGAAAGTCAAGTTTATGACTGCTCCTGACCACATCCAATTTCCTGAGCAAAGATCTACAGACAGATGGTCCTCACTTACTTCTACTGATGTGCTCAAAAAAGTACACCCACACACACAAAAAACCTGAGATGAATGTCTTCACTTGTGAAGTAGCCCAGAACATTGGCAAATCAGGAAGCAAGAATGATGGTGACAATGAAATCAACAAACACATGCCACTTGGCCAGGTTTATTTAACTTAGGAGGCTGCTCTCACTGTCGTTTATCTCTGCTTCCTAAATGGCCAGAAAAAGATCGACCCACTATCAGTCAAAGGAAGCAAGGTCAAAAGTATAGCATAAGTATGCTCTACCTATAAGGAAAGTTATTTATGGTCTCGTCTGGCAACAAATTTATTGTCTAATATTGTGCGGCTGAGGTCGATAGTAAAATGAGCTCACATTCTGAGAATTCAATTTAAATTCTAAGAATTACAACTTTTTCTTATGATTCAAATAATTTTTCCAGCTTTCAAGTTTAAAAAATTAAATATATCATATTCTAGTTTCTTTTTCTGCTAAAGAAGAGGAATACAGTTTATCCATAATCGTCAGAAAACTATTTTCATTACTAAAACATATGGACCTGTTTATAACATCCCAACTTCTCTTCTTAATGAGTATTAGTCCCAAACCTTTTTGTGAGATGGGGTCTTACTATGCAATCCAAGCTGGGCTCCCACTTGGCATCCTTTCGCCTCAGCCTCCTGAGTGCTTAGATTATAGGTATATAGCACCGTGCCCACGATCTTCAACATTCTTGCATGGCTACAGAACACTCACCTCTTTTCTTTTACTTGCCACCATCTTCTTATCTGATCTTTGGACACTTCCAGTTCCAAAATAATCCAGCACTGATGTGGGTGTGAGTTTTATTGGTGATAAAGGTTTATTCTTGTTCTTTGTGTTTTCTTCGCTCTTCTTCATGTTGGAAGCAAGATAACTATTTGCAGATCCCCCATTCTCTTTTGCTTTAGAGGTTGTCTTCTTACACATAAAGTCATCGTCTTCATCTTAAATGGAATATAACCAGGTATTTTTGGATAAATATCAACTCCATATAAAGTAACCAATTCTACCAGCTTTATAAAAAATATGTAAGAGCTTTAGGATATTAATTTTCTTTCTTCTTATCTTCTGAATTCAACAGTCAACTCTGTGTTTACCATTGCCAGGTCTGTAACACACTATTTCCCGCAATTACTACCCAGAGTACACAGTTACTGAGTACCAATCCTGTACTAAGCACTGAAGATGCAGCTGTGACTAAAAAAAAGATACAAACTCTGTCCTCATGGAATTTTATGTCTTCAAGTAATTTTAAGTAACAAGACGAAACATACACAAACATAATGTCAAGTTAGACATGCAATGAAGAACTGTAAAACATGGTGAGAGAATTAAAGAGTAACGAAGACCTTGGGGCAAGGCTGGTGGCCCTATAGGAAACGGGAAAATGGAGAGGAGAGAGGCAACCACCAGCCTCAGAGTGAGTGTGTCAGGACTGCAGCCCAATGAGGGGTACGTGGCAAGAGTTCAGAGGTAGGAGTCAAATCCCGTAGGACTCACTAGTCCCAAAAGAATATCAGGTTTTCTATAGAAAGGGAATCCACTGGAGAATCCTAAGCAAAGTAGTGAGTAACCCACTAAGTCCTGCCCTTTGAGAAGACATTGTAGAGGCTAAGTGCGAGCAGAGAGACCACTGAAGAAGCTCCTGTAAGAAGCTGTGTTACTGATGTACTGACTCCCCACTATTAAAGCCCAAGCGTAGTAGGTATCTCTGTGGAAGCTCATACCATTCACTACAAGTTCTCTCTCTCCCTCAACTTACAGCTCATCGTGCCCTCCAAGGACCTACAAAGGCCAGATGCGCTTAGGAGATGGCCACACACTCATGGCAACAATCAGCTGGACAAGAACCAAGTACCTGATTGAGCAAAGTACAGCCACCTTTGCCCTCAACCAGTGTGCTAAGCTATTGTGTATAAACCAAGGTGCTGAAAGTTTAGTCCTGCACTCAAATAGGCCAGCAGCCACCTAATAAACTCAATATTTTGCTTACACCAAGATAGTTTTTCCTCCCTTAACCTGCAACCAAAGATTTTAATTAAAGCATACCTGACTGACTTATCTTCAATATCCTACTTCAAGCTTAAATTAAAATTCATCCATGAACCTTTCTAAAGCACACACAAGGCTTGACACGCATAACAGATTTCAGTTTAACCACATGTTAACAAGGTCACCAAACATGGGTCAATCCCCCTAACCAGTCTCCCTACCCGACTCCCAGCACACAGCTGCCCTCTGCCAGACGTGGAAAGGTATTTGGTTCACACAGGTCTGCAAAGGCAGGAATGCACTATCGCCACTCCACAAATAAATCGGCTACACAAATCACCCATAACAGTCCTAGTAACTCCTGAGGATGTAACCTGAAATGCCTTTCCTTTTCTCTAAAATAATAACAAACGCATTATTACATTACAGACACTCAAATAACATTTTATAACTGACAGCTGTTTTATGCCCCTACACTCAGCTAAGCTATAGCATCAGCAAACACTAACGTACAATGAATTGCTCTGTCAAGCCAGTTGCGGCAGTACACGCCTTCAATTCCAGCTATCTGGGAGACTGAGGCAGAAGGACTGCAAGTTCAAAACCGGCCTTGACAATTCAGCGGCCCTAGCTCAAAATAAAAAATAAAAAGACCTAGAGGTGTAGCCGGGGCAGGGGGGGGCACCAGCTCCCAGGTTCACAGCCCAGTAATACAGAATTAGTCTGTACAACCATGTCACTTAATGACAGGGTACTTCCCGAGAGGCTCACCACTATGCAAACACCAGAGTGTGCTTCCACAAGCCTGGACAGGCATGCAGGGAACAAAGTGACACGCAACTAAGCCAAACACCAGATAAAAAGACGCCATTAAGGGCTGGGGATTTAGCTTAGTAGTCAGAGCGCTTGCCTAGCAAGCCCAAGGCCCTGAGTTTGATCCCCAGCACAACAGAAAAAAAAAAAAAAAAAAAAAAAAAAGACACCATTAAGAGATGTGGTAAAAAGGCTACCTGGGATATAACACAGCACCCTGCTTTACAGTAAACCTGCTGGTTTCTTAAAATAAGTAATAAAAGTATAAAACAGTAAATATATAAGCCAATAACACCATCATTTCAAGTGTTCTGTACCGCACATGATTAAATGTGCTGCGCTTCTACATGACTGGCAGAGGAGCGGGTCTGCCAGAAACCCTCACAGGCCATTCCTACCCAACTCCCACCGGACTCCCTGCCCACTGAGCGGGCAAGGCCAGCCACACAGAGAGCAGACTACAAGAGGGCAAGGAAAGGTGAAGGAAAAGCAAGGGACTAACACAAGTGAGGCCCACAAAGATGGCCTCAACTGTAACAGCAGCAGCAGAGAGAGAGAGATGTGAACAGTGTTTATACTGTGGGAAAACAACCAAAATACCCATTAATATTTTCAATCGTGTAATGGAATTCTATGCAGCAGTAAAAGATTATCAGGTACATTTACTAATATAAAATACTGATGCTTATTAAGTGTTAAAAGACAACATGACATGTTTAATGATATAACTTATTTGTAGATACATACATAACTTTTAATTACACGTTCAAAAAAAATTTGGTTTTTTTGTTTGTTTGTTTTTGTGACATAGGGTCTTGCTATGTAGCCCAAGCTGGCCTTGACTCCATGGCAATCCTCCTGCTTCAGCCTCCCAAGCATTGGGATTACAGGTGTGCACCACCAAGCCTGGCTCAAAAATTTTTAAAGACTATAAAATGCAGCAATTTGTATTTCTAAGTAAAAGATTAAGGTAATTTTCATGTTCTCCTCGTATCTTTTTCCTCCTGTGTATCACACCTCTTTCTAACTTTCACCTAATATTCCACATCAAACTGACTACATCCTGGAAACTCTGTCCCCAGCTTTCTGAAACAATGCTTTCACTGTCCCTCCTCTCCATTCTGTTTGGTTTACTTCCGTACTTACCATGTCTCAGCTTACTCTACCACTAGCTCCACAAATGTCATAGTATTTTTTTATCTAGTTACTATTATAGTTGCCATTATTGAGCATTAAACTACATGCCAGGCACTTTATAATGTATTATCTTCAGGGGCTGGGGATTTAGCTCAGTGGTTAGAGTGCTTGCCTAGCAAGTACAAGAACCTGAGTTTGATACCCTGGCACCAAAAAAATAAAATTAAATTAAATAAATAAATACATACATACATATGTGTGTGTGTGTGTGTGTGTGTGTGTGTGTGTGTATAAATGTATTATCTTTAACCAACTCATCCTATCTCTTAATACAATACAGGGACTCCCATTTTCCACATTCATAACACACACACATTCACACGTCCAAAATAGAACAATGTTAATGTGACCCCCCTTTTGCTCAGTGAATAGCAATATTGTACATTTCAGGAAAGCTCTTCCTTTTATGAAGCCAAAATACTTCCTGTGAATCCACCTCTTTTCTTAACCCATCCTCTCAACAAGAAGTAAAATCTATCTACTTTTCCTACCATCAGCATTTCTAAGCCCTCTTCCCTACAAATAATACTGTCACTCAATCAAAATAGGTTACTGGAATGATTAAGAGGATTTTATTTGCTTTATTTTGTTTTGGATTTTGGTTTGGTTTGGGTTTTAGGTTTTGATTTTGGTTTTTTGAGACAGGGTCTCACTACGTAGCCCAGGCTAACCTCAAACCCAGGATGTTCCTGCCTCAGCCTCCATAGTGCTGGGACTACAGGCATATGACACTATGCCCGGGTAAGATCAAGTTTTTAATAAAAGGCTAAGCGCCCAGTATAGCACCTACCATGTTACAGACATTCAGTAAATAATAAAGTAGCATCCTCTGGTGAAAACAACATTGAACCAAATGTCTAGAAAACAACTTCTAATCTGTCTTTGACTTACTATTTTTATTTTAATGATCTGAATTTCACCGTCTTTCCCTGCAAAAATGTCAAGCCAGGAAAACTCAAAGATTTTTCCTCTGTACAATTTTGGGATTCTATGAACAGTCATATAGTTTATTATAGTCATATTCATGAAAAGTGGTAAGTCTGTAATAATACAAACATAATTATGAAAGTATAAACTGGCATGACTTTTCTAAACGGTAATCTGGGAAAACATAACTAAAACCTCAAAGAAGTTCATATCCTTTAAGCATAGTAATTCTTCGGAGATATCACAGATATGGGCAAATGTTTATAAACAAATATTCACTGTATCATAAGAAACATGGAAAGGACAACTGAAATACTCTAAACTGGGGAAAGCCTTAGATAAGCTGTGGTCTAACCAGTCAATAAGTTCATGAAGACATTACAAATTAGCCCAAATTTCAAGGCTCAAAAAAACTGATGGAAACAATTAACAGCTGCTGGTGTGAACACCCTCATGTAAAAGAAATACTTTACACTCCTTATACACCATGTAGAGATGAAGCATTCTTCTTCTTTAACATTTGTTCTTCTTTCCTACCAACCCTAAATTTGTTTCTGCCTTGTCAGAAGTGAAAAGCAAGCTGTGTTCTCTTCTCCCTGGAAACTTATAATAAAATAATAAAAAATAGATCTAAGTTAAATTTCTGAGAACTAGTTGAAAATCATGGGCAACTGAACACTTAAAATTTCCCCCCAGGATATTTGTCTCCTTATAAAAACACCATCTATTTTTATTTATAGACAACATAATCTCAAATGTGGTAACAACCACCAAGTAAACGAGCATTATCCACAGCAGAGGAATTGCCTGGGAGAGAAGATTATTTTGCCCCTCTCAGTGAGATATATTCACTTGTTTAGAAGGCCAACAAATGAAAGAAAGAAAATAATGTGCAGGCCCACGTAGAAATCTATTCACAAGCCAAGAAGGAAAAAATCTAATTCCGGACTTCATAGTGCTCAGAGGTTGGCCTTTCCAAATGGATCTCTGAATAACCTAATTCTACGATTTTCCCTTCCTTTGGTCTGGAACACAACAAAATCAAATTAATGGGGAATCTCATTACAGAGATTAAAAATAATTTAATTAGCAAGAAGTCAAAAACCACAAAGGAAGGCTGGGTGTTCAGAGCCTTTTTCTATTAAGTTCCTTTCCAGCACTTTCTTGAGTTAAAAACCTAAACTATCGCGGTTGTCTTAAAAGTAGAAAAGGGCTCATGCATTTGTCAAGGCTTCAACAAATACTCTCTGATTAAGGGGAGGAAGAGAAAGCACACACACCATCTCTGCCCATTTCGGTGCTGAATCTTCTTGGCATATGGGCCTGATAAAATACAACTTCTGACACTGCTCTGCAGCCAAGAAACAAGAGACCTCATGCTTCATTACTAATGAATCCTCTCAGGATCAAATGGAGTTAAACTTTTAAAATAAAAGTACGTTTTATAATTTGTGGGGGCTAGTGAGGTAGCTGGGTAAGGATAAATAAGAGAAAAAACATATTGGCTTAAAATAGGATGCTCTCTACATACAGGGGCCAAGTCCACTGGACCTCCCTGAAAAAGAAAAATTAGGGAAAGGGGTCTGACAACCAGCCAAAGTTCACTGCCCAGCACTGCTCAGAATCCTGAGGCACGACCAAGGACTCCACGCCGCAGCTTCCTCTCTCCTTTGCCCTCCCTGCCCCACATGTGGCAGGGTGCAAGCGCTAGTCTCACTGTGACAGTACCTAATGACAGCCTGCCCACTCGGCTTTCGGAATGCAGTCCTGCAAAGTACATGTCACAAGAACAAACAGCAGTTTGTTTTATTTTGTTTTTGTTGTTGGTTTTTCTGGGGGTTGGGGGGGAGTTGTTTTTGTTGGGGGGGGTTGGTTTTTTGAGACAGGGTCCCACTGTGAGGTTCAGGCTGACCATGAACTCACTATTCGACCA
>PVJO010005893.1:37047-83947 GCA_004026905.1 Hystrix cristata
CTAAAAATACATGAAAGGCCTAAGCCTTCGCTGAGCTACTAAACCAATAAACGAGATGGGTACTAAAAACATGAGGTATCTGAACTGAAACAAAACATCCACACAATTCTCTCCCAGTAGCCACAGCAGAGCTCTGACTCCGAATTACTCACACGGCGAGCTGAGCAATTCTCTGGGGCGGGGAGCTCTCTGCATGTCATGGGATGTGTAGCAGAACCCCCAGCCTCCACACACCAGGCGCCACGGCATCCTCAGCTTGCAATAATCAAAAAGGTCTCCAGAGGGGCTGGGGATTTAGCTCAGTGGTTAGAGTGCCTGCCTAGCAAGTGCAAGGCCCTGGGTTCAATCCCCAGCACCAAAGAATAAAAAAGGTCTCCAGATATTGACAAAGACCCCTGGGAGGTAAATCCCCCTTCATCAGGAAACACTAATTTATGGCAATATAGAGAAACACAAGACAATAACAGTTACTAAGATTTATAAGTAACTGAACAACTGTTCAGTACTTTATTTGTCTATGCTAAACAATTTTGCTAATGATTCAGAAAAAAACAAAGTCTATCAAACATCTACAAGGCCAGAGGTGTAGCGCAATGTCAGAGCACTCCAACAGCAAGGATGAGCCAGGAATCTTTTGAAAGCAGCAGGAGGTGGAGGAGGGAGGGTGAGGAAGAACAGAGAGGCGGGAGGGAAAGAGGGAAGCAGGAAAGGCAGACTAAGACATTAAACTATGAATATGCAAACTGCAAAACTGTTGAAGAAGATGCCACTCAAATCGATGTGTATGTATATACATAGGGTGGACTTAAATACAGCTATGTAAGGCAAGGGGCTGAGTACAGAAACACTGACTGAAGTGATTTAAAGATAGTGCCAACTAAATACTTCATCCATCCTCAAAAATTCTAAACTTTGCTTCTTTCATACAGAATCTTAGTATAGATTCATATAATTTGTATAAACAAATACAATATATAGTTCTTAGTTCCCTCTAACCTCGAGGAAATTTTCTACCTCAATCATTCTAGGTTTTCCTGAAACATCTATGAGAGCTCTCCATCATACACAGAATCTACTTCTATTTATCTCATACACAAAACTGTATGTCTCAAAAAATTACCAAAGAAAATATTATACAAACCTCAGTAATATTTTTTGTTATTTTCCCAAGTTGCAGATCACTGATAATCTATAGTAACCTGGAGAATACAACATCCTCGTGTTTTTTTCTCCTCATTTAAACACTCACCAAATATTTTTAACATCAAGAGCATTAAATGCCTCTGAAATTATGAGCTGAATTTAAAATACAGGTCATAAAAAATTTTCAAGACAGGAAAAACACCACTTTTTTTCCAATCAAACAGCAGCCCCTGATGAAAGTACATAATAAAAGGTCATCTTTGCCAAACAAAACTCAAGGCCTCTCACTTCATTAAACAGTAAAAGTAAATACGTTTACCCGGTACAACAAGTATTTGGGTTTTGATCAACACAGAAGAACACTTTACTAGAGTCAATGGTTAGCTATGAAAGTATTTATAAGCAATTTTCTCCTTTTCTTGTAATTTAGGAAATTAATGCAGCTACATTAGTTTTAAGAATCAACAAACCCTAGTGAAACACAAACTTAATGAAACAAGATTATAATGAAAAATATAACAAAGCTAAGTATTCTCTCTCTATATGATATTACAGCCTAAAAGGTTGCATGATAATATAAGCAGGCGTGGTGGTACATGCTTGTAATCCCAGCACTCAGGAGGCTGAGGCAGGAGAACTGCTCTTGAGTTTGAGGCCAGCCTGGGCTACACAGTGAGTTTAAGGCCAGCCGGAACTACATAGCGAGACCCTGTCTCAAAAGACCAAAACAAATAAATAAACAAAATATTTGAAATACCCATTACTACTTAAATCTGTTTTGTACTGGTTAGGAAGCAATAATAGAAATAAAATGCAAGTCACACACAATTTAAAATTTTCTCATTTTAAAAAAGTAAAAACATGTGATACTAATTTTAACAATGTTTTATTTGGCCAAATATATCCAAATTATTATCTTTTCAACATGCGATTGATACTAAAGAATTAATGACAGTTTACATTTTGTATGAAATCTTTGATATCTGTGTTTTATAAATAAATTCTATTGTGTGTATTTAAGTTATACAACATGATGCTATAGGAAACAGAGTAAAACGGTTACTATAGGACACTGGTGGCAAACCTACAGCACGTGTGCTGCAGTGGGCTTTCTGTATCATTAAAACGTGGTTCCCCATCACTGCTATAGGAAATCAAATTAACCTATCCATCATCTTACATAGTTACTTTTGGCTTTTGTGGCAAAGCACTCAAAATCCACTCATTTAACAGGAATACCAAATAGTACACAACTGTAATAACTGGAGTCCTCTTTCATACATGAGCTCTTTAGACGGGTTATCCTGTGTGTCTGCTATTTTGTAACCTCTCACTTGTATCTCCTCAACTCATGTCCTCCCTCACCTCACTCCTTGGTAAACACTGTTCTATTCTCTCTAGATAGGTCACTTTTTCCCCTCAATTCTACATTACTACATAATGTACATAATTTTCTCAATACTACATAAGTGAGATCATGCAGTATTTTTCTGTGCCTGGCTTACTTAGCATAACGTCCTCCACATTTACCCACGTGTAGAAAACAGCAGGATCCTCTTTCAAAAAAAAGACATACACAATGGTGTTTACGTACACAGTTTCTTCATGCATTCATCTGTTGCTGGATATTTAGGCAACATCTGTATCTGCACTAATGCTGCAATGAACACAGAAGTGCAGGTATCTTTAGAAGGTGGTATTTCTTCAGTTAAATGCCCAGAAGACCAACTGCTGACTCATATGGTAGCAGCATGTTCACTTTAATTAGAAATCTCCATATTGTTTTCCATAACAGTGGCACCAATCTACAATCCCACCAACAGTTAACAAGAGTTCCCTTTTCTCCACCCCCTTTACAATATTTTTTATTTCTTAATTTTTGGATAACAGCCATCCTAATGGGAGTGAGTTCATATGTCAGTGGTTTTGATTTGCATTTCCCTAATGATTAATGCTGTTGGTTACCTTCTCATCATCCACTGACCATGTTTATGCACTCTTTGAAGAAATGTCTAGTAAAGTCTTTTGTCCATTTTCAAATTGTGTTATTTATTGTTCTATTAAGTTGTATGAGTTCTTTATGGTGTTTAGATATTAACCCCTTATCAGATATTACAAAGTTGTTCCCGATCCATAGATTGCATAGCAAAGAAAATAACAAAATAATATGGCAAAGTTTGTATTTTACTTACAACACTCACAACTGAGGCTAATCATATTTCAAGTACTCCACAGCCACATGTAACTATTAGCTGCCATATGGAACAGTACACACCTATAACGAACATGGGTCAAATACTCTTGTTAAATTCCTAAAGAGAGGGAGGAGTGAGGGAAAGGACATAAAAAGAACTATGTTGTCTTATGTACAAGTATCAACTCCCTATAATGAATGCAATCATTACATACTGTAAACATGTACTAATAAAAATAAAAATTAAAAACAATTAAGAACAAAACAGCACAAGGCCCTGAGGTCAGTCCCAAAAAATAAATCAAATAAAAATAAAAACAAAAAAATTTCTAAAGCATAGTAACATAATGCCCTAAGTACCTAAACAAAAGCAGAATGTCTTTAATGGTAGACACACACTGGCAACAGAGTCATACAGTAAGACCAGTTAACAGTAATAAAACATTTATTATGTGGCAGATCCTATGATAAATGCTTTTCAAGCATGATTTCATTTGATTATCACAAAAACTACTGATGCAAATACGAGCAATATTCCCCATTTTTAGCAATATCCCCATTTTTACATATGAGGAAACTAAGACATTAAAAAAAAGTAAGTAAAGTTTAACACCAACTATGGTTTTAAAACACTACACATGCTATACTCTGCAAGGAAATGCCAATAAAAATCAAAGGTGTTTTTAAAATCAGAATACAGAAGAGGAAAAAAAAAGAATACAGAAAAGAGATATTAAAAAAAAAGGATAAAGTATGGAATAATAAAACTAGCTTTTGGAATTAACAGGCTTTTTAAACTGAATCATTATATAATAGGTTTCCGTTAAGATGCTCTAATCTCCAAACTACATAATTGTGGATTAGAAATTATATTTTTAAACTATTATTTCTACAAATATTTTATTGAATCTTATACTACTAATGTAAAATGAAAATGTTTATTAAAAATAATAGTTTTAGCTTAAAGAAAAAAATAAAATTATTTCAGTATCAAAGATTTCCCAGTAGTGTACTGATTTCAAGAGTTATACTTTTCTTTCTTGAAAGTCTTATTGTATTTATCATGGTAATTTCATCGTGGACTTTTTAACAGTCTCATTTCCTTTTATGGAAGGAAGAAGGGCTTATCTTCTTCCCATTCATCTGTCATTCCGAATAATAAAAAGGTATTCTAAAACAGGCAAGAATATTTCAATTCTAAGGAAAAAAAGAGAATACTGTATAACACTGAACAACACATTAGATGATCCATTGTACTCCAAGATATTTAGCTAAAACAAGGACATGAGGCTTATCTTTACACGTACATGCCATCGGCAGATGAGATGAACACTGCCTAATGGGCATGAAAAGTTCAGCTAAAAAGTTGGATGGGCTTCAGAAAATAACACTCAAAACACTCCTCTAAGCTGGGCATGGTGGCATGTGCCTGTAATCCCAGCACTCACAAGGCTAAGGCAGCAGGATCGCTGTGAGTATGAGGCCAGCATGGTCTACATAGCAAGTTCAAGGCCAGCATGAACTACACAGTGAGACTCTGTCTCACAAAAAAAGCTCCTCTACTGAAATAAATAGTCCTATGCTAAAGATCTGTGATCAGAGCTCAAACTGTCTGACCCCTTTGTGTACTTAAAAATCACAAGATAATGATGGCCTTGATCCACAGTTGAAGGCCACGACTGTCTGCATACGAACTTTGACATTTTCAGGGTGTCACTGGAAAGCTTGGTCCCAGACATAATAAACCTATTACCAGGCTACTTTCATTATTCCTCACACAGATTCAAAACTTCGCAAAGGTGTCTAGGTCTAAAATGGGGACAGATCTCCTACAGAAAGAGTACATTTGTACAGTGTGCCAGGCCAGAGAAGATATTTACCAACAAAAAGGTTAAAAGTATTAACCTGCTACTGTCACAGCAAAGAAACACATCAGTTTACTAAAAATATTCCAAAAAAATATATCCACAGCTTTTCTATTTTTATCTTCAAATAATCTGAACAACTTCATCAATAAATATCTCGAACAGGGGGGCTGGGGATTTAGCTCAGTGATTAGAGTGCTTGCCTTGCAAGCACAAGGCCCTGAATTCGATCCCTGGCACCACCAAAAAATAAATAAATAAAATAAAATAAAATAAATAAATAAATATCTCGAACAGCCCATGAAGTTCATCTGTGGGCATTTTTTTTTTTCTTTTCTCTGTTTTCCTTTTGACTGCCTATTAGCATACGTGTCAGGCACTGGGTAAGGCCTTTACATAGACAGTGTCCCATATTACTCTGGTTATGGTCCCCTCTAGGAGTTACCAAAACTAGAACCAAAATGACCTCACTGCTAACTTAGACTATCTGAGTTTCTTCCTCACCTCCACCCACCACCACCATCCCCTCCCCAGGATGACAATGTAACTCCAAGATCCTCACATCAATAAAACAATTATTTGCACTATGAAATCTTTTTTTTTTCCATGGGTGAGTTGACTTCTTTATTGCTGCACAACATTCGTCTTCATTACTGATAATAATCCTTGCACTATGAAATTTTAAGACTAGTGCACAATTATTTATAGATGTCTTCTGCTCCCTGTACACTTCTAAAAGGGATAACACAAATTAAGTACACAACAATCTTTTTTTTTTTAAGTCAATGCTGGCACTCAGGACACTGAGTTAGGAGGAAGAAGAGTCTGAGGCCAGCATGGGCTACATAGTGAGCGTGAGGCCAACCAGAACGCCAGACTGAGACCCTCTCTCAGAACAATGTCAACAATGAGTATTAGGGTCACCAGACAAACAGCTCAAGTCATAGCTGTGCTCAACTGTAAATCACAAGTATGAATAATCACGATATACACTTAGGACTATGACTTTACCATGCAAGATAATTTAGATTAAAAAGCAATTTTAAAACAAACCCCAAATATTTCGATGTATGACTCAAGATAAAGCTTCTATGTATATGACTCAATATTGAGCACTTTAAAAAATTCCCTTATGACTGGCCTGTTTCTCCCTTCTTCTGCAGAACTGGGGGTAGAACCCAGAACCTCGTGCATGCTAGGTAAGCACTCTACCGCTGAACTACATTCCTACCCCTTTTTATTTTTTGAGGCAGGGACTCACTAAATTGCCAAGGCTGGCCTCCAACTTGAAATCTTCCTGACTCAGCCTCCTGAGTTGCTGAGATTACTGACATGTGTCGCCACTCCTGGCTGCACTTGGCCTGTAAACCCACAGAAAATGCTTAAAATGATTATACCCTTCCCCTGATAATTCAATAAAGCAAAAAAAGGCAATAGAAAGTCAATTCAAGATGAAGGAGATACAAGTAGACACGAATGAAATGCCCAAGAATATAATACACACTGCATCTGTCCCAAAATCTGAACATATTCAGTACCCTTACCTGTTTCTGAAATGTAGGTAACAGGATCCTGCCGTACAATTTTCCCAGGTTTAGAAGACAATGGCAATTTTTCGGGTTGCTTTTTGGCATTTTTTACTGGCACTGTCTCCTCTGGTTCTGAATCTGTATGAAAGGAAAACCAAACTTTGAAAAGTAGTATTGTAACACAGCGTATCTTCTCTCCACCCCTCTCCCTGACGCACACTGGGTACTGGGAATTGGACCCAGGGCCTTCTCGGTGAGAGTCATCCCAGCCCTTTTATCACACATTGACTGTCTTTAACTTTGAGACAAGGTCTTGCTAAATTGCCTGGGCTGGGCTCAAATTTGTGATCCTCCTGCTTCAGCATCCCAAATGCTAGGATTACAGGTAAGGATCACCATGCCCAGCTTAGTACTTTTTGGGGGGTGGGGGAGGGGGTTTTGAGACAGAGTCTCACTATGTAGTTCAGGCTGGCCTGGAACGCAGAGATTCTCCTGCCTCAGCCTCCTGAGGATGCACCACATGCCTGGCAGACTCAGTATATTTTAAGCAGCTATTACAAACCAGTTCCTCAAGGTGCCTTTCAAAGCACATCTCTTGTGAACTTTACCCAGTGATGTATTAGCTTCCTATTACTGCTGTAACAAATCACCAAAACCTTAGTGGCTTAAAACACAATTTATTATCTTAGCAGCTCTGGATGTTTAAAGTCTGATGTGGGTCTCCCTGTGTAAACATTGAGGTGTGAGCAGGGTTGTGCCCCTTGCTGAATGTCCTAAGGAAGAACCAACATCCTGGTTGCTTCTGGTTGCTACCGCAGCAGCTGCATCACTTTCTGGAGCGCCGCCCCTTCCTGGGTACAAAGCAGGGGCATCAGACCACACCCTCACACTGCCACAGCTCCTCCCTGACCCTCCCGGATGTCTCCCAAAATCTCTCCTGCCTCCCTACTCCCTGCACACACTGAGTCGTCCACCAGAACAACTCAGAATAAACTCCCTACTGCATTTGTTTTCCCTTTTAATTCAAGTGCAGCTTGAAACTAAAAATAAAAAGGAAAGACAAATTTCACACAAGATGGATCTTCTCCACAAAAGCAAAAAGTAGAGCTTTCTAGATGAGCCAGTGTGTCATCAAGGGTAAGCACAGGCGCTGGAGTACAGCTCAGTGGCAGAGCACTCCCTAGTGTTGGCCCTGGTCTGATCCCAAACACAAACAAGTCAACCAACCAACCCTATTCCAACTATAGAAGACAGGCGACATACCCCACCTCCTTCTGAATAAACCTTTAATACACTAATATATCTAGGTTCTAAATGCTCCAGTTAAATAAAACTTTTAAACTTTATCTGAGCTATTAACATCGCAAACCTCAGCTTAGCAAACAGTACCTAAGGTGTGTGAAAGAATTTTAAAACTTTAAAGGTCCTCAGAAGAAATATTACCTGAATCATAGATGATCCTCCTTTTCTTGTTTGGCTGCTTTTGTTTGGAGGCATCCTCTTTGTAAGAGCTATTTACCTATAAACATCATGGAACAATTAGAACACAAAGCCTATACAACTGGTCCTTATTTTTTTCCTCATTAGATCTGTGCTTAGTGGTACTCAACCAGGGGCAATTTTGCCTCCCAGGAAATACCCTTAATGTCTAGCTGTATTTTTATCACAAATAAGGGGGGAGGAAGGTTACTGACATCTAAGAGGTAGACCAGGGAAGCCACTAAACATCCTACAGTGCACAGCACAGCCCTCCACAACAAAGAGCTACCTAGTGCAAAATGTCAACAAAGCTCTCACTGGACTAGAGTCTAGACAATAATTACATCCAGATAGAAAAGCTATATTATTATTCAGCTATGCTTCAACACAAACCTGTGTATAACAAAGTGTAAAAGGATATCAGATATTACGAAGTACTATCTTAGTGAAACTTAGCAAAACCCTGTCCCAAAAAAAATAAATAAATAAAACGTCTGGGGATGTAGCTCAGTGCAAAGGTCCTCAGTTCAATCCCCAGGGGGTGGCACACACCTATAATCCCAGCACTCTGGGAGGCTGAGGCAGGAGTGTCACAAGGTCATGCCCAGGGTGGGCAACTCGGCAAGATCCTGTCTCAAAAAATAAAGGGCTGAGGATATAGCTCAATGTGAAGGCCCTCAGTTCAATTCCCAGCACTGTTTAAAAAAAAAAAAGCTAAGCCTGTAGCCCAACACAAACCAAACCAATGCCTATTGGAAAATTAAAACAAAGCAAAGATATTTATATTCTGTAACTAAACATTACATTTCATGTTTTTTTGTTTTTTTGTTTTTTTGTTTTAATGGGAGCTGGGGATCAAACTCAGGGCCTTGAGCTTACTAGGAAAAGCGCTCTACCATTTGAGCTAAATCCTCAACCCCAACATCACATTTCTAACACTCAATTTTTCCCAAAAATCATGAAAAGAGCAAAGAAAACCTTGTTGTAACCAACTAAAAAGGTAGGAATATAAGCTATTTCTGTTCATTATAGTAAAGCTTCAGAAATATAGGCTCAACCAGCTTGCAATAAAATAGAACAAATGAACCATTATAATTTATATATACTATTAGAGAACAGAGTTAGAGGCAACCAAAATAACTCAAAAATGAGAGAAGACCATACTCCAAAAAGCAAAGAGCCACAGAAAAGGGACTCTCAAATTCTGCCTACATACTCTGGCCAAATTTCATGCTCTCTCCTGCACTGTGTATGTGGAATAACCCCTCATGCTTAGCTGAGATTAAAAAAAATTGAACGAGGATTTCAGCTGCTGTCCATCACAAAGGAGGCAAGAACTTGGGGCCTGATAAACCAAAATAAAAAACGTGCCCTGTGGTAGTTAATTTTGTGTGCAAATTTTACAGGACCACAAGGTATCCACATATTTGGTCAAATGCGTTTCTGCGCAGGTGCTTCAGCACGAGTGTCATACTTCAATCACTGGACTAAGTGAAGCAGATAACCCTCCCTGATATGTTTGAGCCTCATTCAAGGAGAACAGAATTGTAGGTGCCATGGGTGAAATGTAATGCACTAAATGTTTGTCTCCAAAATTCATACACTGAAACCCTAACCGTCAGTGGGGCTATATTTAGAGACGGGACCTCCAAGGAAGTAATTAAGGTTAAATGAGATCTTGAGGGTGAGGCCTTGACCTGACAGGATGTGCACCCTTACCAGAACAGACACCAGCACGCTTACTCGCTCCCTCTCCCTCCCGGACTACACGCACCAAGGAAAGGCTGTGTGAGGACACAGGAAAAAGACAGCCATCTGCGCAAGCCAGGCAAAGAAAGAGCTCTCACCTGAAGCCAAATCAGCCCAAACTCTGATCACAGCCTCTAGAGCTGGCACTAAACAAATTTCTATTGTTTAAACCAACAGATCCACGAGGGTAACTGCGTTATAGCAGCCAGAACTAACACAGACAAAAGCAAAGGCACTCTATGGAGACCAATCATGACACAATCCAGATACCAGAATTAGCAGGCAGAAATTTCAAAGTGGCTACTAGAACTATTCTCAAGAACATAAAAGAAATAAAAAAGTAGCCGTGCATGGTGATGCACGCCTATAATCCCAAAACGCTGGGATGCTAAAGCATAAGGATTAGAAATTCAACAGCAGTCTGGGCAATTTATCGACTCAGCAAGTCTGTCTAAAAAAATACAGGTCTGACGATGTAGCTCAGTGAGAAGGCCCTGAGTTCAATCCTCAGTATTACCAAAAAAAAAAAGATGTAACACCTACCAAAAAGAGCCAAACGAAAGTTCTAGAATTTAAAAACACAGTATTTAAAATTAAAGCTTCTTTAGATAGGCTTAATGGAAAATCGAACATGAAAAAAAACAATAAACATGAAGATTAAAAAGAGAAATTAGCTGGGCACAGTGACTCATGCTGATCATCACAGCACTGAGAAGACTTGAAATAGGAGGTTCATAACTCAAGGTCAGCCCAGGTTACACAGTGAGACCGTCTCAAAAAGGAAAGATTCTGACAGAGAAAGTTGCTGGGTGTGATGGCACATGCCCACAGTCCCAGCTATTTGAGAGGCCAAGGCAGGAAGATCACTTGAGCCCAGAAGTTTGAGACCAGTCTAGCAAGATCCTCTCTTAAAAAAAAATAAATAAACAGGCCTCAGTAATCTGTGAGACAGTGACAACAGTCTAACATAATTACTGCAATTCAGTAAGAAAGAATGAGGCAGAAAAAAAATATTTGGAGAAATAATAGCAAAAAGTTCCCAAATTTGATAATAGATACAAACTGAGATTCAGAAAGCTCTGAAATCCTAAACAGGAAAACAAAACAAACAAACAAACAAAAAAACACACCCATGCACACCTTGGTTCAACTCCTGAAAACAAAAGAAAGCTTCTAGGAGGAAATTTAAAATTGTGTTGATCTTAGAAAAACAGATTATAGAAAAGAAAACAATACGGAGGACTGCTAACATGTCATCAAATGGGAGACCAAAAGACATCTCTCAAGAACTAGAGCACTGTCAATCCAAAATTCTGTATCCAGCAAAAGTGTCCTTCAAGAATAAAGGCAAAATAAAGGCATTTTGGGGCTGGGGATTTAGCTCAAGTGGTAGAATCCTTCCCTAGCAAGCGCGAGGCCCTGAGTTCAATCCCCAGCACACAAAAAAATAAAGACATTTCCAGATAAACAGAAACACAGACTCCATCAACAGATCCACTATAAGAAATGCTAAAGAAATCGTTCCAGTTGAAAGAAAACAGTATTAAATGAAAACGCATCTTCAGTGAGAAAGGCAGACAAGACGGATGGTAAACATGTAAGTAAATTAACAACGGAGTGGGCTGGGGATTTAGCTCACTTGTTAAGAGTGCTTGCCTTGCAAGCACAGGCCCTGAGTTCAATCCCCAGCACCAAAAAAAAAAAGACAAGAGAGTGCTTCCCTCTTCTTTAAAACACACATCTATTAAAAGCACAATCAAGCTTTGTGTAGTGGCAGTATCACAGCCAATAAGCTTTATCCAAGGCATGATTATTGCTAATTAAAAGCACAACCACACTCAACTGTGGAAGATTAACATGTTCTGATGCATGCACATGAGAACCAAAGCAGAGGGCGGAGTGGTGATAAATACACTCACAGGATTGGAAGATCCATACATTTTACATCAAGCAGAGCAGCACTCATCCAAAAACACCACTGCAGCCATCACCTACTTTCCACAGTGACTTCTGAGGCCAGAGGAGGAAGAGGAGAAGGAAGTAGAGCTTCCTGCCACGCCTTCCCTCACCACAAGTCTACCACCACTAGCTCACCTGAGGATCAGGGCTCAAGTCTCAGAGAGCAAACCTGAGTCTTAAAATGCAAAGTTCTAACAACTAAAAAGGGTTCCATTTCTACATCAAGAAAACAAAAACAACAAGCTATGAATGTAATGGTATATTTTTTAGCAATAAGTGATAAACTTACTACTTTTCTTCTGCTGCTGCTCAGTTAAAATCTGCATTTACTTAAGATTCCTAACATACCAAGTTTAGGAGCTACGGTTATTTAACATCTCTTTTACAATTCAAAATTATATTTGGAAAACTGACCTTAACTTCCTTTATTCCTTTCTTTGCCTTTAAAGTTTCTTCAGACTTTGTTTTCTCATTCTTCTTTACTGTTTCACTTACAAGCTTCTTTCCACTTGGTACGACTCCAAAGAACTTCCGAATGTCCTATGAGTAAAAAACACTCATAAATATTAACTGCATAAAACTCTAATTTCAATTACAAAGCAGGCAGCTTTACTCACACACTGGTTTACGCTGAGTAATTTCGCCATATTGAGAGCTCTATATAAGTAGCAGTATCACTTTTATGTTTAAAAGCTACCTGAAAAAATTACCCAAGTTAAAAAATAATTTGCCTAGCAAAAGTAGTATTAACTCTCAGGATTTGGTGAAAACGGGGCAAATAGCCCCGCACCAAAAAAAAAAAAAAAAAAAAAGAAAAGAAAAAAAGAAAAACACAGGGTATATATAAGCAAGCCAAACTTTTGTTAATGACAGTACTGTCCCAAAGAGCCAAAAGGAGGTCTTTATTGACCATACATGCATACAGATAACCCAGCATCCCAAACACGGGGCAACAAGACACAGAGCTGAGGAACATGATCCTTATCCATGCCATTTATACTCAGTTTGAGAGAAGAATAACTCACAACCCTAAGCATTCTTAGTAACTAGGAACCTTGAAATTATTTTCCTTTATCCCAAATTCTGAAGAAAAAAAACTTGGTGCTTATTACAGCGTGCTCTTTGGTGTTTTGTTTTATAGTACAAGGGACTGAACCCAAGGAGCAGTGAGCTACATCCCCAGGCCTTTTCTTATTTTGTTGAGACAAGGTCTTGCGCTAAGTTGCCCACACTAGCCTCAAATTTATAATTCTCCTGTCTCAGCTTCTGAAGTACCTGGGATTACAGGTGTGCACGACCATGCCTGATACACTTTTTTTTTTAAGGACAGGTTTATTTGGCTTACAACAATGTACACTTTAATTATTATACCATCTGTATCAAACTACAGAATTCAAATTAATCATACTGAAACTTCACAATGAAACGTACAATTAAAAAATCACTTTTATCTTTGATATTATATATACACATACATACATATATACACATATATACATACATATTTTTTCCCTACCTTTCTAGAATTTGTTTTTGAAGAAACCATGGTATAAAGGAAAAGGAAAAGACCTAAGAATCTGTATTAGTTACTTTTCTAGAGTCAATGGTTTGCAAGAGAGCAGATTCAACACAGGACAAGTACAAGTTACAACATCCACACACACAAGCCAAATGCAGGAAGAGTGCAGAACATCTATGCGTTGGAGACCTGAAAGACACAATCAAGGGCTGGGAACCGACAGCAATGTCCCACGTACTCTGTGTCTGCACAAAAAGGCTGAAGAAATCTACATTAGAACCAGGATATGATGCTTGCAGCAGAGATGAAGACCAGAACTTCCCTGAAGCAAACAACAGCCACCCTCAACAACAGCAAGGCCCCAAGCTCCTTGTACGACAAGAAGAGCCAAGTCCCCTTCTGGAGAACCAGCCGCAACAGAGCTTCCCCTGGGAAACAGCCAGCCCCTATCTTCTGCTCCTGTTCTCCTTTATGCTGTGTTGGCAACAATCCTCAGGTGAATCGTCTACCCCCAGAACTGCACCACCTCAGTCCACAGCTGGACATTCCTGCTCAAGTTGACTGTATCAGTCTACCACAAAATCAGAAAGCCTTGGTTTGAATTTGCGCTATGGTACTTTCCACCTGTATGATCTTGGGAAAAAGTTACTTTACCTCATGAGCAAAGTGAGATTACTCGTATCTATCCTTTATGAGGATTAAGGATACATCTATCACAATTTTGGCTCAGCAAAAAGCTTTCCGTCATTTCTGAACTACTCTTCCTTCACATCACTGAAACATGTCCATTTTTAAACAGCTTATACCCAACAGTATAAAGAATATAAAATGAGAATTTAAGAACTTAATTTCAAATCACGAGGTTCAAGAAATAGCTGAACCACTTTTCCTTTTCCTATTCCTATTCTTGATGTGTATAATCCTGAATTCCCAAAACTTTCATTACAACCTATCCCTTTATTGAGAAATGAAAAAAAGAAAAATTAAAAAAAAAATGACTACAAAAGTACTTGGTGAAATATAAAAAAGTTAGCAATTTTTTTTAGATCCTAGCATTAATTATAATACTCTTACTTTGTCAAAAATCCCAAACAAGTGTGCTACATATGCAAATACAAATAGCTTTGTGGCTAATTCAATAAAAAAGCAGAGTGCTGGGGATTTAGCTCAGTGGTTAGAGAGCTTGCCTAGCAAGCACAAGACCCTGAGTTCAATCCCTGGCACAAAAAAAAAAAAAGCAGACAAATGAGGCAACAGGCATGTCAAATCGGAGAGCGAGAAAGAATAAAGGCTTCCTTGGAGGCTGGGGGTGCATGCAGCCAGGGCCTCGGGTTTAATCCCCAGCATCAAAAGAAAAGAAAAAGATTTCTATAGTTTTATAATCTCTTTTGAAAATCTCCTAATAGAAAAGTTAAAAATCCATTAATGTAAATCTAAAAAATACGGTTTACAGAAAGGATACCTCAACTATAAAACTGAAACATCTATGTCAGGTGCTAAAGAAAAGGACAATAAAGGAAGCCACAGTCATTCTTATAATTCGCAAAGAATTGAGTTTGAGGCTGACAGCTACTTTATTGCTTCTGGAGGAAATGAGAGCTTAATATCAGCTTCACTTTTTTGAAACTACACCATGATTCCTCACTCAAATAGGCGTGATCAATTAAACACATAAGCGGAGAAGAAATAGGCAGAGAAAGGACAGGTGTACCGCGGAAACAACAAAACTCTAATAAGGAAATTAATAAAGCAAGTAGTGGTTTTCAACCTGTTCCGGGACCACAAAAGCTCCAAACTGCAAACAGAAAGAAAACAAAATATAATTCAGGGAATAAAGCTACTTGTAACATGAAGTGCTGGGTTCTGCCTGTACAAAAACCTGCACTGCCATTCCTGAACCCTTTTCTTCCTAATGCTTTCCACTCATCATGCCTGTCTTTTTCTTTCTCTTTATTCTACTCTACTCCAATGGCAGCTTAAGAGTTAAAGAAGTTACAGCATCCTGATCTACAAATGTAGTTTTAGAGAAGTATTTTCATTAGAATGAAAGCCAACAGATTCGCATGTTTTTTAGGACAATGTCAGCAGCTGTCTTGAATATAAACACCTAAGAGGCAAAGATCCGCAATCTGGCTAAGTAATATAGAGACTGTGACTTCGTCTTTCTCTTCCAATGAACACTCCCTGTCTAGCATGGCGGGTCTTCAAAGGTTTCATGAAATCCAGAACAAGCCCAGTATCTAATCATACAACCAAATGACAGATCTACACAGCTCCTTTCCATACCAGAATAACTTTTGCTGAGTAATGAGTAGGAAAAGGAACACATTTTTAAATTTGCTTTTATAATCTTAGCAAGGGGAAGGATTTCAAAGCAGAACATCAGGCTAGAAACCATCCATGAAGTATTTTTTAAGGGGGTGTCAAAAAAGACAGATTTGACTACAGAAAAATGAAACAAAAAATGCATAAGCAAAGTAAAAATACAGTTAAGTTAAAAACATCAGAGTTGGGGATTTGGCTCAGCGGAGAGCACTTGCCTAGCAAGCATAAGGCCGAGTTCAATCCCCAGCAACCCCCTCTAAAAAAAAAAGTACGACTTGTGTAATTTGTTTCTACAAATCAATAAAAGATAACCCAATAGAAAAATGATCTAAAGCTATTAATAGGCAAATTATAAAAGAAATGCAAATAACCAACAAAATGTGCATATACCCTTTGTCCCAGTTATTCCATTTTAAATGGAATGGTAAAGGAGGCCAAGCACATGCCTGCAATTCCAGCACTCTGGGAGGCTGAGACAGGCAGATCACAAATTCAAGCCCAACCTGGGCAGTTTAGGGACTTAGTAAGACACTGCCTCAAAATACTAAAAAATTTTCTAAAGGCTGACAATGTAGCTCATGCAAAGGCCCTAGGTTCAGTCCCTAGCACTGCTAAAAAAACCTAAATTTTTTTTTAAAAGATATTTTGGAGGAGAGGAACCAAAACAGTAATTAACTCCTTTTTTTCCAATGACTATTAATTGAACCAACAAGTCAATTCAAACAAGGCAAAAAATTCAGGCAAAGATCACATAAAAATTAAAACAAGCTGAGCATGGTGGCACACATCTTCAATCCCAGCACTCTGGGAGGCTGAGGCAAGAGAATCATGAGTTTAAACCCAGCCCTGGAAACTTAGCAATTTAGTAACTCAACAAGACCCCATCTCAAAATTAAAAAGGGCTGGGGATGCACCTAAGCAAAAAGGCCTTAAGTTCAATCCCTAGAACTGCAACAACAAAAAATTTAGCTAAAGCAAGTAATAAGTAAATTTTGCATGCTTTACTTATACTAACTGGACAGATCTATGTCTCTTGGTAATCCAATAAAGATACACCCCCATTTTATAGATGAACACATGGAATGATTAAGTAAGTCAAAGACAAGCTTCCTGCCAGTTTTGTCAACTATTAAGGGACACATGGGATGAGTTACTTCATTTCTCTGTCCCTCCATTTCTTCAAGATCTCACTTGCTTCACAGGCTGCCAGTGAGGGTGAGAGGCGGCACAACAAAAACCTCCAGAAAGGAAACTAGTCATAACTCCGAATCTCTGTCCTAGCTGTCTACTTGGCCACGACTGCATCCTCGCAGTGCTCCCGTGAACAGTGCGGGCTTCTCTTCCGTGACCCTGATACATCCCACCCTGGTATGCTTACAGGCAGGTACTGCCAGGGACGTGGGGGAGCTTCCCTTAGGAGAAAAGGTCCTCAGGAAGCCACCTGAGAGACAAACACAACACAGTGGGACCTCGGAAGCAACCACCCAACCAGCCCTTAACATCATTAGTTGGAGATACATGATACTCATGTATAAGTTGAAATTTAAAGACATTTCTGTGAATTCCATAAAGCAATAGAAGTTGCTTAGCAGTGTATCTCAGCACCATATTTCAAGTCAAGCTCTCCAGATAGCAGACGCTCAATATTCAACAAACACATGGACACTTATTTCTGAATTCACTCACCTTCACACCTGAGCTCAGAGAAGCTCTTGATTATTCAAATTGAAACTGATAAGCTGTTTTTAAAGACTGTGTCCTGGGCCCAGGTGCAGTGGCATGTGCCTGTAATCCAAGCGCTACGGGAGACTAAAGCAGAAGGATCATAAACTGAAGCCCAGCCTAGGCAAATTAGCGAAATCCTGTTTCAAAATAAATTTTAAGTATATCTAAAATGTACCACTAAATTAAAATTTTAAAAAATAAATAAATTTTAGGGGTGGGGGATTTAGCTCAGTGGTTAGAGTACTTGCCTCGCAAGCAGAAGGCCTTGAGTTCAATCCCCAGCACCAAAAAAATAAATAAATAAATACATAAATTTTAAGGGGGGAGCTGGAGATATAGCTCAGTATGAGGCCCTGGGTCCAAGGAAGGAAAGGAGAGAGAGGGAAAGGAGGGCAGAGAAGGAAGAGGAAGGGAGGGGAGAGGAAAAAAGAGTGTGTTGAGGCTGTAGCCTCCTCAACCCAGCCCTCAGCCCTGTCTTCTCCAGCCCAAGGACGCCCCGCCTGGCAAAGTTAGTGGTCTTTCGGTCCTCTTGCCTTCTGAAGAAAGGAAATGCACTTCCTGAAGGAGTGGGAGGAGCGTGGGGGAGGGGCAAGGTGCCACCTGCCACTCATAAAGCCAAATCAGAAGGAACTATCAGGGCAGAAAAATCAGAAGGCAAAAAAATGGAGACAGATGAGCCATCAAGTAAGGAAAGCAATCTGGAAATTGACAGTGAAGGTGTAACTGAACCAAGCCCAGCAAAATGGGAGGTGTAAACACAGAGCTAAGCCAGGAGATGACGGGCCAGGCAAGTGGAAAGGGGCTGCCACTGCAGCCCAAAGGCCGGCCTGTTCTCAGAGGCCGCCCAGCATCTCCCATTCCATGCACTTGGACAGCCAGTGTCATCACCTCACTGCAGAATCCAACGCTACAGACTGAGACCGACCCCGCCCCTGAAATAAATTCTGACTCAGCTCAGCCGCACACAGAGCAGAGGACAGCACAGACTTCACAGGCAAGCAGTAGCCCTCGACTGCCCTTGCTTGTAAACTAGATGACGATGAGGATGATAGTGCAATGCTGAAAAAATTTCAAGGGAGAACCCGGAAAAAAGCCAAGCATTGAAGAAAGTACAAATGAAAACATAAGCAGGGATCAAGGAAAAAAAGAACAGAAAGGATTAAGAAGGCTGGAGAGGAGCACGGAGTGGCCAGGAGGAAGAAGCCAGAAGACAATCCAGAGCTCAGGAGGTTCCTCTGCAGGCGGGTCCTGGAGGGGTCCTGGTGACCTTCCTGCAGGAATGCTGGAACAGGAGGGGGCTTCGCGGAATGGCAGGAACACCGCACTCCGTGATATGTTTAGGCATCCCGTGGTTCCTGCAGCTATGCAGGATCTAAAAGTTTGAGTGGCCTTCTGGGATACGCCCTACTGGAACCTGGCAAAAGTCAAAATATGTATGCAACCCAAAAGTCAGGATTCTCATCCACTTTACAACTTTTGGAGATAAAGCATAATCTTTTTTTTCTTTCTGTTTTTTAAGACAGGGTCTCACTACGTAGTCCAGGCTGGCCTTGAACTCACTATGCAGCCCAGGCTAGCCTAGAATTCGTGACTATCCTCCTGCCTCAGCCTCCCACGTGCTGGGATTACAGGTGTGCGCCACCACACCCAGCCACAGTGCTCTTCTGACAAAGTCCTTCCTAAAGGAAAAGCAACCTAGATCCCCTAATGAACATCACAATAATAGGAACCAGTTAGCTGGGACGCCCCCCGCCCCCGGGAACCTGGGGGCTTACTGCTCATCCTGACCCCTCCGCACCAAGCACAGCTTTTCACAGTGATTTGTAGTGAGGGCATTCACTCAGGCCATGCTTTCCTACTTGAAAGGAAAACTTTAAACATTCCTTTAAACCTTAAAAACATTTAAAACAAAATAAAGGATGTATTGGGTCCTAAATTTGAAAAAAAAAAAAAAAAAGAGTGTGCATTAAAAGAATCTTGAGATTAATTTTTTGCTATGACTGCCTGATGCTTTTTAAAGAAATTTTAAGATATTAAACTAGCACTTACTGTGTATTATTTCCGAGGTAAATTACTAAAGTTGACTTTCTATAGCTGATCCTTATATTACTTATCATATTAAAATACTGTGGCTACGGGAAACAAATTTTTTTTCATTTTTTAGCACAATACTTCCTCTTCTTCATAATTTGTTTTTACCCAAATTACTTTTTTTGGAAACCAGAAATATCTTTACATACAAAGCTGATGTTACTGATACAGCAGAGTCCAGCACGTGCAGCAGGAACTTCCCTGCAAGGACACCGTGAGCAGGACACAAGTGTAGTTTGGAAGATTTTGGGCCAGCGACAGGTCCTTGGCAGGAAGACTTGTGGAGGCCGCCATCTACTTCCGTCCTCAAATCACTCATTCCTTCATTTACGAAGCACTTACTGAGAGCCCACTGGGGCCAAGAACTATTCTTGGTGCTTGGGATAAACATTACAGCCAAAAATCTCTGTTCTCACGGTGTTTCATTCCACTTTCTGCTCTTAATCTTTCTATGTTTAGAAAACAAAGCTGAGCATAGGAAATAAAAACCAGATGAAAGAAAGCACCAGCTAGGAACAGAAATGGAAACTAGAAACTGCTTCCCAACATTGTCTGCAATCTACTGCGCCCACCTGAGAGCTCCCTCCGTGACAACAGAAGGAACCTTCTGCTCTTACAATTGTGTCTGAGAGGACAAGAAACCTTCGGAAGTCACATCTAGTATCGCCGGGCCTTAGACAGCTCTGCCAATACCATCTCACAGACCTTTCAGGTACTTTAAATTTAAAAAAGTAAGTTCTTTCAGACCTGCACAACTGGGAGAAGTGAAGCGTTTCAGATGGGTCTTGCCCTATCTAATGGTTTATTTCACAATTTTGACACTTTCAACAGAGCTGACATATTCTGTGGTTTTGCTCATCCAAAAGTCAACCTTTTGTAACTCACTTCTGTTCCAAAAAATCAAGTTTAAACTACATGACTCAACATAAAAATTAAATTCTGCAAAAACAGACCTACAACACAGTATGGAAAAATACTGTATTTCTCTAGGCTACTTTATTGTCATGAAGCATTTTAATAGCCTAGATAGCAAATCATACAGAAAGGACTAGAGAAGGTGTTTTCATACCAGCTTTTTATCTTCTAGCTGATTTTTTATGAAAAATGCAAAATTTATTTGTACCTATTCACTTAACAAATATTTACAGAAAATAGCTGGATATGGTGACACATGTCTATAATCCCAGCAATCTAGTAGGCTGAGGCAGGAGAAGCGAAAGTTTGAACTCAACCCAGGCAACTTAAAAATAAAAAATAAAACTGTCTCAAAATAAAAAATAAAATACTTTTAGCTCAGCATTTTAGAGCGAGTGTCTTTATCACATTACAGAATCAAATGCTACCATCTGTGACTGTGACCAGGCCACTGAAATAAATCCTGATTCAGCTCAGCCGCACAAGTGGCAAAGAACAGCAGCATACTTCGTCCACTGTGCAGCAATGTTCCAGGTTAATCCTTGAAATGTTTTCAGCATGGCCCTATCATCCTCATCATAATCTAGTTTGCAAAGGAGGAGGATGTAAGTCAGTGTAAAGGCCCTGTATTCAATTCTCAGTAGTGGAAAAAAATTTATGGAAAACCTACCACATGCCACACCCTCTACAGCATTCCTTATTCTTGGGGCCCCTACCCCCACAGAGCTTATGTGCCAGCGAAAGAAGCTGCTGCTAACAGGTTGCCCATTTATTAAAATATGCCATGGTAGGGGCTGGGGATTTAGCTCAGTGATTAGAGTGCTTGCCTTGCAAGCACAAGGGCCTGAGTTCAATCCCCGGCACCACCAAAAAAATAAAAAATAAAAAAAAAATAAATAAATAAAATAAAATAAAATAAAATATGCCATGGTGTGTGCCAAGGAAACAAAATAGGTGAGCATTCACTAACTGCACCAGTAAAATACACAAATATATATGTATATGCAGAAATATATAAAGTGCATATGCAGAAATAAACATGCACACAGAACACTGTATGGAAGGCTAACATGTAACTAAGAGGTATACCACTGGCCTAGTAAGTGCAAGGCACTAGGTTCGATTCCCAGCACCACCAAAAAAAGAAAAAACAAACACACACAACTTTGTATGCAATTTTAGGAATTTTCCTCACAAGCCTATTATGAAACCCAAGTTAAAAATGTCAGTCTGTGGGGCCTGGTGGTACACAACTGTAATCCTGGCACTCAGGAGGCTGAGACAGGAGGACTGCCTCAATCCAGGCCACCCTGGCCTACATGGTTAAGGTCAAGACCAGCCTGAAACTGCAGTGTATAGCAAGACCATCTCAAAAAAACAACAACAAACAAAAACTCCACTTCAGATCTGCTCAATATCCATGTAGCTAAGTCCGCAGGCTGCCCAAAGGGCCTGCAACTCATAATGTTCGTAAGTGCACATCTGCTGGGGTTTGCCTCTCCCTTTATTCCCAACTCCACACATCACCACCATTCGTCCACCAAGAACTCCCTACGCTAGCCCCAGAATACCACTGTCTTCTCCCCTCAACTTCCTCAGCTTCATGGGAACAGGGCCCTGATTCCAGACCTCATTTATTCACTTATTCATAAGGATTTACTATGTACCATTCAATGATATAAGGCCTTTAAAATATAATTTACTTAATCCACATAACAACCCTGTGAAGTTGGTAATCCCAATTCACAGATGAGAAAATTGAAAACGCCAACAAGATATTCTCTAGTAAAAGTTTTGAAATTTAAGAGACTCTTAAATATAAGCAAAAAAAAAAAAACTCTGCTTGCATTTTCTTACTTTAAGGCATAACTAACAATTCTACAAAACCATTAGACAGCAGCATTGTGTATCAAGCAACCCAAATGCAATATTTATTTTTTGAGACAGAGTCTATCCACGTAGTTCAGGCTGGACTTGAACTGGAAGTGATCCTCCTGCCTCAGCCTCCTAAGTGCTGGGATTACAGGCATGCACCACGGCCACCCAGCTCACATGCAATTTTAATATATGTACGTCAAAACAAAGTACCTGACTGTGTCAAGTATTCTCCCAAAAATCAGTCATTTCTTTAAGTCTTTAGCCTATACAAATGTTTTCAACAAGGTTGATTGGTCGAACTCTATTACCCGAAGTAGATGAAAAAAATTTTTGCAATAAACCCCCAAACGCACAGAAACCATGATGAGAGTATTTCAAAAACAAACAAAAAAAGAAACCATGATGACCTTTAGTTTTAGAAGGTTAAGGTACAAAAGTTGATATATATTTGCTGTGAAGTATAACCAAAGAGCGCTAATTATTTTTCCCCACCAGTAATGGCCTCAACCAACACAAAAGTGCTATTTGCCTATGAAAAATGTGAAAGGGGGGAACGCAGCTCAGCGTAGAGCACTTGCCTCTGGTGTGCAAAGAAAAGGTGCCCTCGGCACTAAACTAAGATGTGAAAGGCAGCAAACAACCTCACCGAGTTCACTTACCTCTGAAGGGTACATGCTTTTATTCAAAGTAAGTACCACAGTTCCCTGCAGAGTGACCGTCAAAGTACAATATATTGGTTTTACTTCTCTGTTTTGAGACTAATACTGTGTATTTCTGTTCAATATTTTTAAATAGCCCACCAAGTTCATGAGCAGAAATTATCACTTACTTCACAAAATCTATCCAAATATAAAAATCTTTCATACTGAAAGCCAATAAAATGCAAAACTGTGTTTTTTACTAAAATATACAATGATGTAGGTGGTGGCAGCACAGCAAAGAAAAATTATGATATAATTTTGATCATTTTAACCAGGCAGGCATGCAGCGCACACCTGTAATCCCAGCATTTGGGAGGCTGAGGCAGGAGGACTGCCTCAAGTTTGAGGTCAGTGTGGGCCACACAGTGAGTTCAAAGCCTGCCTGAACTATATAGTGATACTATGTCTCAAAAAACAATTAATCATTTTAAAGTATTTCAAAATTATATTAAGACCTTGTACTTTGGAAGCAAAAAGTAAGCTCTTGGAAGTCTTTCCCTCTAAGACCAGGAAAAAGACAAGCTGTTCACTCTTGCCACTTGATTCAACATCATGGAGGTTACAGCAAAGGAATTAGGCAAGAAAATGAAATTAGGGGCTGGGGATTTAGCTCAGTGGTTAAAGTGCTTGCCTTGCAAACACAAAGCCAAGTTCAATCCCCAGCACCAGGAAAAAAAAAAAAGAAAGAAAGAAAGAAAATAAAAATAAAAAGCACCTAGATTGGACAAGTAAAACTGTCTCTTTGCATGGATAAAGGGACCCTTAAATATAGAGGCTGGGTACCTGGCCCGGCAGGAGAGCACTCGCCCAGCAGGCAAGAGGGTCTGTTCCATTTGGGTCTGGCGCCCCCCAAGGCCCCACGTGTCAGTGCTACTAGGAAGTGGTGGGGAGCAGCAGGAAGCTGGGTCCGGGGAGCATGCCCCAAAAGGAACACATCGAAGGGAACACTGGTTGGGAACACCACTCAATCCTCTCTGCTTCCCAGCTGCCAGGAAGCAAGCAGCTCTGCTCCACTGCATGCACCGCACCAGGACACTCTCCTCACGAAGGCCCGAAGCAAGGGAACCAGCCAACTATGGACTGAAACCTCTGAAACCAGGATGCAAAATAAATGTGTCCTCCTTATCACCTGATTACCTCTGGTATTTTTCAGGGACGGGAACCTAACATGTGGGCTGGGCAGATGTAGCTCAGTGGTAGAGTGCTTACGTAGTATGTACGAGGCCTTGACTTTGATCCCCAGCACACAAAGAAAGAAAGAAAGAAATCAAATAAATTCAGCAATGTTACAAGACCAACACACAAAAATCAACTATATTCCTACACTTTTGCAATGAGTAATAGAAAAGTGAAATTAAGAAAACAATTACATTTAAAATATTACCAATGTAAGCCAAACAAACCTCTCATCCTTTAAAAATATAAAATAAACTATCATCAAAAAGAATAAATTTCAAAAAAAAAAAGAATAAATTTCTTAGAAATATATTTAACAAAAGTATAAAATCAGACAGGTGTGGTGGTACATGCCTGTAATCCCAGCACTCTGAGAGGGTGCGGCAGGAGGATCTCAAGTTCAAGGTCAGTCTGGACTATAACAAATTCAACACCAGCCTGGAACTTAATGAGACCTTGTCTCCAAAAAAAAAAAGTATAAAATCTATACTCTGAAAACAAAATAGTTTAAAAAATTAAAGAAGGTTTAAATAATTAGAAAGACATACCATCTTCATGGATCAGAAGACTTAATATAAAAGTGTCAATACTCCCCAAGTTCATCTACAGATTCAAGACACTTCCTATCAAAATCCCACATGATTTTGTTAATTCTAAAATTTATGTGGAAATTTATATGGAAGAGACAAATAGCAAATCATCTCCAAAAAGAACAAAGCTGGAGGATTCATACTTCCTGATTTCAAAAATTATTTAAAACCACAATAAGAAAGTGTACAGCAGCATTAGCATAGATGGAATAGAACTTAGAATCCAGAAAAAAAACTCTCACACTTACAGTGAACTAAGTTTTCACAAAGGTACCAGGATAAATTAGTGGGGAATGAACAATCTTTTCAAAAAATGGTGCCAAAACAAACAGCGAGCCACATGCAAAGGAATAAATTGGGACCGTGACACTTCATACCCCATACAAAACACAGGAAATACAAAACACAGTAATTAAGGACCTCACAGGCCAAGTACTAATATAGATAGGTAGACAGACACAGACAGACACAGATATAGATATACAGGTATACATACGTGGCAAAAGCTGTTATTACAATAGGGTGACAGCACTGTTCCAGGAGGAACATTTAGGATTGGGGATTTAGCCCAGTGGTTAAAGTGCTTGCCTAGCAAGCATCAGGCCCTGGGTTCAATCCCCAGCACCAAAAAAAAAAGATCCAAGAGGAGCATTTAACACAGTAAATAAGATGTGAAAGGCATCCTCAGACTTGGGACAATGAGGCACCTCAGACCACAGTGTATTTAGACTGACCTCACAGATCCTCAGAAAGATTATCCCTTAAATTTAATGCGTGTTAATTCAACTTCATTCCTATTTTCACCAATTATACCAGTAAATTAATTATACATGCTGGTTCCTTAAAAATGATATCTTTCAGGTTTTATTTATACCTTGAGAAATTAAATCTCATAGCAACCCAAATCATTTACATGGCTTCATTTTTATTCTTTTTTTTCTTTAATCTCTATTCTATTAAAAAATAATATATTCACATGGTTCAAAATTCAGAAGGATTCCTCCTACCCTGCCTCTCAGACACATACTTCCATCTCTGCAGCCAACAAATCTATCAGTTTCTTGTATATCTCTCCAAAGAGAGTTTATATCTTGACAATTGTTTCATACCATGGTATCAATTTCTTTTTCCTAATGGCGCTACAGAATTCCACTGTGTGGGTATAGTATTTTATCATTTTATTGATAACTTCTGATTGGAAAGTATTTGGGAAAAAAATTCCAGCTCCCAGGGTAACAGCTGTTGACATTTTGTCTACGGATGGACTCCAGAAGCTGGGTGAATTCCCTAAAATGTTTTGTTATGTGCCTATATGCATTTCTCTGGGCAGAAAATTTGCATACAAGTCATCAGATTTATCATCAAGAATTGTGGGGCTGGGGATTTAGCTCAGTGGTTAGAGTGCTTGCCTTGCAAGCACAAGGACCAGAGTTCGCTCCCCAGCACCAAAAAAAAAAAAAAAAAAAAAAGAATTGTGACCCAAATAGAAGAACTATTGCCCTGTAATAAAACTTGTGCACCAGTGTTCAAAACACATTTGTTAAATACAATTCTAATCTAGAATTTTGCTAGACATTTTTTGTACTACAGAATAGGTTTAGGTAAATATTACCAACATAGAGCTGGGGATTTAGCTAGCAAGGCCCTGAGTTCGACTCCCAGCACCAAAACAAAAAACAACAACAAAAAAAACTACCAACATAATACAAATTTCTTACCTACTTTCTAGAACTTTTTCCAGTAACAAAGAGTGAAAGTGATCAATTTGACTATTTCTTTTCTGCAAAGAGGTCTGTTTTTCATAGATACCATGAACAAGAATACTAAAGAAAAGAACCAAAATTAAAAAGTATCTGAATGATCAAAGGGGGGAGACTGTACCTGATTAAATATCTTCTGGTTTAATGGAACAGTTTAATTTGTCCTTTAAAAATATTTCAAACTGCCGGATGTGGTACCTCACGGCTGTAATCCCAGCACTTGGGAGGCTGAGGCAGGAGGATCACCTTGGAGGCCAGCCTGGGCTACACAGTGAGTTCAAGGCCAGCCTGAACTATATAGCGAGACCTTGTCTCAAAAAACCGAAACACATATATATTTTTTTTCAAACCATATTCACTGCCATCATGAATGTCTTCTTTGCCAGCTGCTAATTATTTCACTCTCAATTTGCTTGAATGTTTTATACAAAATAATGCACTGAAGTTTTGGGGATCCAAGTTTTTTACCATTAGGTGATCAGAGATGACAGCTGTCAAACATTACATATTTCTACCTGCTCTATTTCTCTTTTCCTGGTAAACTACATTGTGCGTTTAACTCCTATGATCTCATCTAACAAAACAAAACATCTTCCACACGCCATCCGGTCTGCATACGGCTGAGATGCGAGTTTCGGGGAGCTGCTGATGAAAGTCGAAGGCCTGAGACAACTTTCTCAGGAGAAATCAAAGTTTGTAACATTCTTCGTCCTTACGTCCCAAAGCTTGAAATCGGCGCTTTAGGAAGCATTCAGACTGAGATTTGGGGAAACTCTGAACAGAAAAAAGTACCTTAATGCTGCGTCCTCAAACCACCATTTGTCCCCCTTCCTCTTTCTCCCAGAGCAGAAAAAGGGAAAGAAGTGCCGGGCTCCCCCGAAATCCCTGCCCCGGAGCAGCCGCGCGGCGCCGCAGCCCGCGTCCGGGCAACTTGTGCGTCCGCACCCGCCGCGGCCCCTGCGCGCCTCCGCGCCCCCACCCTCCCGCAGGAACGCTCGTCCGCGCCCTGCTGCAAGCCTCCCGGCCCCCGACACGCACGGCCGGCCCCGGGGGCTCACCATCGCAGCCCCAATAGGAAGGAGCGGGCGGGCAGACCAGCCGACAGGCAATCCGTTAGCGGGGCTCGGGACCCATTGGCGCCAACAACTTCTCCCGCGAAGTGGCAGACGCGGGCGGCGGCGCGCGGCGATGACGTCAGAGACGCGCGCAGCCCTTCGGCCCCGCCCCGAGCGGGAGGTGCGGCGCGCGCGCAGGTGCCGCGCTGGAGGCCGGCGCGAGGCCACGATCTGCGAGGCTGGCGGACCCTGGTCCGGGCCTGGTTGGACGTGCTGGGTCTCTTTGGCCGGGACACCAAAGTAGGGGATTGGAGATTAGATTGTTCCTAAAGCCTCCCTGCAGCTTCCTGCCAGCTGCATGTCTGGAAGATGCTTACCATCACCCGCAGGGAGACGAAGTTTTCGGTGTGTTTTTTGCTTGTTGTTTTTTTCAGTATGGGGGTTGAACCTAGGGCCTTTGCATTGCGCTATTCATGTCCAGCGCCTTTCTTTTCCTCCTTGCCCTTAACTTTGAGACACAGTCTCGCCGAGTCGAACGCTGGCCTCGAACTTGTGACCCTCCTGCCTCAGGCTCCCAAAGTGCTGGGATTACAGCATTCGCCACCACTCGCTCAGTTGAGTATGTATCTCATAAACCCCATTTTAAGAGCTACTTTTTTTTTTTTGTACATGTTTGCAGTACATTCGTTCTGAAAGGATTTTATCGCAAACGGTATTTTCCCTGTTTTTTATTAAATATTAAGCTCACTAAATTGCTTTTATTTTTTTGTTTTGTTTTAGTTTTGAGTTTTTTTGGGGGGAAGGTCTGCTAATAAAGAGGAAACCCACAGTTTGATAGCCAATGGGCTAAAAGACAATTGTAATATTGTAAAATTCCAGAGCAAAAAGACTTTAGTAAAATCATCTAGTCTCCATCACTCAGCTCATTTTACAAATGAAAAATGTATCCTGGACGTGGTCACACATACCCAACATTCTAGGAGGATGAGGCAGGAAGACCACAAATTAGAGCCCAGCCTGGGCAATTTAGCAATTTAGTGAAACCTGGTCTCCAAAAAAGGGGCTGAAGATGGACCTTAGTGCAAAGGCCTTAGGTTCAGTCCCCTGTAGGGGAAAAATGATGATGGTGGTGGTGGTGGTGAAGATGAAGCCCAAACAAGTTAAGGACTCTTTGTTCCAAAACTACCAGGCTAGTGCTCGCTTCGGCAACACATACACCAAAACTACCAGGCTAGGCAATTTTTTTTTTATTTATCATAATACTTAGTCTATACAGAATCAGGTAGATAAAATCAGTTCACATTAGTGAAAAATTTCTACAAAGTGTCTTTGAAAAGCAAAGCAAGACTGCCTCTTAACAATTCGTATCCTCATGAAAGACATTGGCTGTAAAAATAAAGCAATGTGTTTACTGCAAATGAGATATCTGCATCATTTTCTCACACTTATTTCCACCTACAGTCGGAAAGAGGTAAATTTTTCTGCAACACCTAAGAATGGAATTGTGATAATCAGGGATGATAAAGGCAATTGCATACATAACTAAAACATACTGATCTGGAGACCAACAAAGGTCCTCCTGAGTGCTGCAATTACAGGCATCCACTACCACGCCTAGCTGGACTATCCTACTTTAACCCATTTTTTTCCCTCACTGACTATCACAATCCCCAATTTACAAGCAAGTAAACTGTTACTCATGAACAGAGCCTCACTGCTGGAGCTCTTTTAAAACCAACATGGTAGGTTCCCAGCCTCACTCCATGCTAGTTCTGTGACCAAAGGAGAGTCACTGTGCCTCGTTTTCCTTGTCTATACAATAAGGACAATAGTACCACTTCGTGGACACACAAAAAGGTCATAATAGGTTTTTTTAAGTCAATCAATTATTATCATCATTATTACATGAGGTTAGGTGTCACAAAGGGAGAGAGTTCCAAAAATAAGCTTATCTACTCTCCAGTTTGCTTAGCGAAATACCTGATGGGGGGTCATTAGATCCTTTGAGAGAGATTGATAATATCTTACCAACCAACCCTCAGGACAGCGGCGGCAAACCTATGACATGAGTGCAGCAGCAGGTTGTTTGTTATCTCTGAAAGCTCTACAATGTTCGCCATCACTGCCCTAGAAAAGTATATGTAGCAGACACATTATACAAAATTTCAATTATCATTTCAAGGGACCTAAACCAATTTGCAATGTTCCCTGAGTTGTAAATCAATACATTAGTAAATAAGACATATATAAAAGGTTGAACATATCTTTTATGTTACAGTTCTTCTAACTTGTTTTGTTTTGTTTTTGTGCTACTGGAAATTGAGTGGGGGCAGCACTGGCCATCTCTCCAGCCCTTTTTATTCTTTTATTTTAAGACATCCTCACTAACGTGCCTGAGTTGATATCAAGCCTGTAACCTTCCTGCCTCAATTCCTGGGCAGCTGGGATTCCAAACAGGTGTCACCATCCCCAGCCCTGCTGTTAACCTTTGTATTTCTTTCTTTTTGTTGTTGTTGTTAACATTTTGAAAACTTGCTTTAATTTAGTAAGACAAAGACTTCAATCAGAAGCCTATAACTTCCAGAAAGATACTGCATTGAATATGTTAGATTGTTTTCCTTAGGAATATTTATTTATTTGAAAATACTCTAGCTCAGAAGTGTGCCAGAGTAAAAATGACATGTGCTTTGATACTCCTGCCTTGAACCTGGACTAGCCTGTGACTGATTTGACCAAAAGCTTGAATGGAAGTGATTCTATGCCAGTTCCAAATCTAAGCTTTAAGAAAACTAATAACTGCAGCTGGACCTAGTGGCACACCCTGTAATCCCAACACTCTAGGAGGCTGAAGAAGGAGGTTCCCAAATTTGAGCCCAACTCAGTAATTTAGCAATTTAGCAACTCAGTAAGACCTTGTAGCTCAATGCAAAGACCCTGGGTTCAATCCGGGGCGGGGTGGGGCGGAGGACAAGAAAAGAAAACTAGTAGTTCCTGCCTTGGTCTCGTGGAACCTTGAGCCCCACATAAAGTGCAAGATGGGGCCAGCTGTGCCCAGCCTCATGGCCACTCCTACCAGGTACCAATCATGTAAATGAAGCCATCCTGTACCTGCCATCCAAGCAACTGGTGGAATTCCACCGTGTAACCCCGGACAACAGCTGGTAATGCAAAAAAAATCACCCACCAGTGGTCAAAGCATATTCAAATTTCCCCTCCCATGGTAGCATGAACATAATAAAATAATTGGTATTTTAAAATATTATTAGGATGGTTTGTTGGAAAATTAATAGGTAACAAGAATAGAGTTGGGGGGCTTCTGGGGCTCAAACTCAGGGCTTTGCATTTGCTAGGCAAACACTCTACCACTGAGCTAAATCCCCAACCCCAAAACAGAATTTTTTTAAGAAATCTTTTTAAAGACCCAAAATGGGCCAGGCATGGTGGTACACACGCGTAATCCCAACACTCTGGGCACCTGGGGTAGAAGCATCATGAGTTCAAGTCCAGGCTGGGCAATTTAGTGACTTAGCAAGACCCTGTTTCAAAATAAAAAATAAAAGAGGACTGGGGATATAGCTCAGTGTGAAGGCTCTGGGTTTAATGCCTAGTACTTTAAAAAAAAAAAAGACCCAAAATAGAACCAAAAAATAAGCATAAATGAAAAACTGGATGTGTTCTCCACTTTATGATTTTTATTGATTCATTCATTCCTCAACTATTCACTGAGTACCTACTATATGTCAGTACTTTTTACGTGCATTCTGGGTACTCATAGTAAAAAGATATACCATCTCAGCTTTCCTAAAGTTTATATTTTTGCTTTTTGTTTTGTTTTGTTTTGAGACAGTCTTGCCATATTCAAACTGGCCTTGAACTCACTATGTAGCTCAGGCTGGCCTTGAACTAGTGGCGAGTCTCCTGACTCAGACTCCAGAGTGCTGGGATTACCACACCCAGCTAAAATTTATATTTTTGAGGAAAAGAGAAAAATAAGTATACAAAAGTGAATTATTTACTTTCAGGTAAGGCTACCTACTCTAAAGAAAATAAAGTAGCATAATGAGAGAGAAGATAACCAAAGAGGAGAATGTGAAAGTACTGTAAACAAGTGACCAAAAGAGCTCTAAGGAGGGGATACTGAGCTGAGACATGAATGCTGAAAAGCAAGTATAAAAACCTCTGATATGCCAGGCATGGTGGTGCACGCCTGTAACCCCAGCACTTAGGAGGCTGAGGCAGGAAGATCACTGCAAGTTCAAAGCCAGCCTGGGCTACAATAGTGAGTTCAAAACTACCCTAAACTACATAGTGAGACCCTGTCTCAAAAAAACAAAACAAAAAAAATTTTTAAATATAAAAAACCCTGATATGGGAATAGGTTAAACACATTTGAGGAAAAAGAAGTCCAGTCTTATGACTTGAGCTCAGTTAACCAGTAGCAGTGATAAGAGATTAGGGTGGGTGGAAGGCCAAGAAGAGATCTTACTGAGTTTTGAGCCACCAGCAAGGAAGTTGAATTTTACTCTAATTTTAACGAGAAGGCCTGACAAGATTCTAAACCAAGAGATTGCTATGATCTCATCATTTTGCCTTTCTTTGGCAATGAGGATACAAATATAATAGATCATATCTGTTTTCATGACCTAGCATTAATAGACTACAATTATGCATCTCCAGGAAATAAAAGATACACAAAGAAGAAAATAATCCAGGGTTGCCGAGATTTTCAGATAATTCTTCAGAGAGGTAAAGAAAACTCCCTTATTGCTGAGATAAAAATTAGCTAATGAATCCTTGAGTATTTTCTTTTTTAAGTGTTGTGACCAAGTTTTTCCTTATGTTTCTTAGTCATCAGTTTAGCTATTCTTAGTGTAAACGTTTCTCAAGCTAATGATTACTTAAGTCTGGTCATTGACTTGTAGTCAAGTTGGTAAAAGGTAATATAATAATTGGACAAGCACTGAAGTTTCCAAAATTAAGGACATCTATTCCAAAGCTTAAAAATATTTTTTAAAATTCTTTTCTCTTAATAATGATTTGAGACCAAACACAGAAAAGACACATTTTAAGGGATGTAGTACATGTTGGATCTGATTACATAGTGCTCACGCGCTTCGTCTTAATCCTCAGAAGAAAGGTCTTTGGGAAACTTTAACTTTATCGACAAAGCCGATTTCATGAAAGATCTGCTTCCCTGCCCAGCGCCCTCTCCCCCACATCTGCCTAGGAATGTATCACTGGTAGGAAAATTATTTACATTCTGTGAAGAACTCTTTACCCCCAAAATTAGAATATTGACATTAACATCCTTATTAATAGGTTTCTAATCTGGTGAACAGTTGGATTGCGTTTATAAGGGTCTCACTGTGTAGTTCAGGCTGGCCTTGAACTCTTGGCCTCGGGATTACCGGCATACACCACAACACCCAGCTTTCTCTAACAAAAGATAAATCACTGTCCTCCTAAAATGACTAAAATCTGTATAACAGCAGGAAAGTACAGGATCTGAAGCTGAGGCAAGAGGATTGCAAGTTCAAATTCAGCCTGGACAACGCAGCCACTCAGTAAGTCTCTGTCCTAAAATAAAAACAAAACAAAACAAGAGACCAGGGATATAGCTCAGTGCAAAGACCCTGGGTTCAATTTCGAGTATGGCAAGAGAAGAAGAAGGAGCAGGAGAAGGGGGGAGGGGAGGAGGAAGAGGAAGGGGAAGAAAACAGAGGAAAGAAAGTACAAAAATCTGAATTCTGGTTCTCCTTTGTAGTCTAACTACTGTGTATAAGTGGAGGAAAAACTAAAATTATCAAAACGAGGTCAAGGTCAATACTTCTTGGTTAATTTATATAAGTGGTAGGATTAACTCTTGGAGTCATTTTGAAATTATTTTCAGAAACATAATAAGTCATATTGTCTTTCGCTAGACTTTTAAAAATCAACAGAAAGCAATCGAATTTTCACTTTGCAACAACAAATGTGACCTTCTGCTCTCTGGATAAATATTAGCATGTCCTGCTTTATCAGGGTTTATTGGAACATTTTCCTTATAGAAAACATTCCGTTAGGCAGTTTGTCTTTTCTTTGTGATAACTGCAGATCTTTGCCTGTGTTGTTGACCTCATGATCTGTTTAGGAACATAATCATGAAATCATCACTCGTCACCATTAAAGTGCACATATTCTAACTTAGGGAAGCAGGTTCTTACCGTGTCCGTCACAGTAGTCCCTTTATGGTGTCCAGTTAACCTTCCTAACATGATTGTGCTTGAGTAATCTAGGTTTATATAAACTTGCCTGATGATTTTCACATCCTGCAAATAATAGAAAATTTCTACCATGTAAATCAGCATCTTCATATAGGTGACAAGAAACATTTACATTCAAAACAATTTTTTTAAAGTATAAACTTTTTACTGGCTTTGTGTGGTGGTACACGCCTGTAATCTCAGCACTCAGGAGACTGAGGCAGGAGGATTGCTACAAGTTCAAGGTCAGCCTTAGCTACATAGTGAGTTCAAGGCCTGCCTGAACTATAGAGTGAGACCCTGTGTCATAAAATGAAACAAACAAACAAAAAAGAAAGAAAGACTGCTGTTACAGTAAAATTGTCACCAACTGCATGACCACTTTGACTTTCAAAACATGGAAATCAGACATGGCCAGCAGAAATCGGAAAGAATATTAATCGCACAGGTGGGTAAGGGACAGAAAATGCAGGAATGAGAAAGAATTAGAGTGTGTGCCACACATGTGTATGGACCAGCCCCCCCCACCCCCCATGAAAGTGATCATCACATTCTGTGAACAGCCCGGAGGACCTAGGCAAGGCACCGGCTGTATGGTGAGCCTCTGAAGCTCCAGCACTAGCAGTCTTGGGGACCCCTGTGCTGGGGCCAGCTTTATGCCTAGCAGTGCGCCCTCCCCACCCCAGGGGTCTCTTTTAGGCATAGAGGGTTTTAGTCACCTTTATTGAGGTCTCTGGGGTAAAATAAAATTATATCACCTCAGAGCCTTCCTGCTTTAGTTAGTTAGTTAGTTAGTTTGGTTGGTTGGGGTTTTTTAAAGGCAGGTCCTCGATATGCAGTCCAGGCTGGTCTTGAAGTCTCCATATAGCCCAGGCTGCCCTCGAACTCATAGCGGGTGATCCTCAGCTTCCCCAGTGCTGGGATTACAGGTGTGTGCCATCACTCCCACCATGTTTTTGTTTTAAGGAAAGAATGGGGTGAAATATGGTGACACAGTCAAGGTTGAGAACTTTACTGTTTTTCCCTCAAACAATGGAATGGGGTGAAGTTGGCATAAAAATTGTTTGCCTCCAAAAATATTCGTTTTCTTCCCTCAACCACCAGCTATTAAGCTTAGTCAGCAGCCTTCAAAGTTAACTCTATTTTTCCTGCCTCAGAGACCATATACCTGGAGAAACCTTAAGGATCAGAAATTCAACTTGGCATAGCAGCACCAGGGAGGCTGAGACAGGAGGATCCTTTGAGTCAGGGAAGTGAAGACCTGCTTGGGCAACACAGAAAGATCCCATTGCAGAAAGAAAAGGGAAGAAAAGGGAAGGGAAAGGAGAGGAGAACTTGACATTCTATGATAAGGTATGCACAGAATCTTCATTCACACTTATCTATGTTTCCAAGAAAAGGAATTTTGAGGGGGTAGAAATTTAGCTCAGGTGGTAGAGTGCTTGCCTAGCAAGAGCAAGGCCCTGAGTTCGATCCCCAGCACACTCTCCAAAAAAACAAAGAAAGAAAAAGAATTCTGAACTTCCATGGAAATCTCACAGGTCATCTTTCTTTCTTTCTTTCTTTTCTTTTTTTACGAGTGCTAGGGATGGAACTCAGGGCCTTGCACTTGCTAGGCAAGCACTCTACCACTTGAGCTAAATCCCCAGCCCCTCATCTTTCTTGACATGTAGTTTAAATGGAATTGGATATGAGCATTACTGTTATATAGAGCAATGTATATTAGAAGTTTTAAAAACCTTGCAAATGGTGTTAGCATTTGCAGCAATGCAGATGAGTCTGGAGGACATTATGGTAAATGAAATAAACCAGACACAGAAAACCAACAACTGCATGTTCTCACTTATAAGAGGGGTGATCAAAATACCACCAATGTTTAAATTTTAAAATGTATTTCAGAAAAAGACACATTGCCATTAATCCTCCTCAGAATACTCCCCCTCGCTTACCCCGTTGTTCTCGTCACTCTCTGAAGCAGTTCTGGAAATCCTCTTTCACGAGGGTCTTTATGAGGTGTGATCCGGACGATGGGAAGCCTGCTGCCAAGTGCCCACCACAGAAAGGCAGCTTGTGAAAACATTACAGCGCGTCTTCATCTCCCTCACTCACGGGATCTGGCACCATGTGACTTCTGGCTCTTCCTTAAAGTCGAAATGACCATGAAAGGTAAACATTTTGAATCAACTGGGGACAGTGAGACAGCCAGGACAGCACAATTAAAGACACTCATGAAAAGGCACTTCCAGAACTGCTTCAGAGAGTGGCAAGAATGATGAGATAAGTGTATTCAAAACAAAGGGGAGTATTTTTAGGGGTATTAATGACAATGTGTTGGAGGTTTTAATGGAATGTATTTTTTTTTTTTTTGGTACCGGAATCGAACTCAGGGCCTCAGGCTTGCGAGGCAAACACTCTAATCACTGAGCTAAATCCCCAGCCCAATGGAATGTATTTTTAAGAGTATACGCTCATTGTATTTTTCCATCATACTGCATATGCAGAATAATAAGTTGTTCTCACAGAGGTAGAGAGTACAATAGTGCTCACCAGAGGCTGAGCAGGGTAGGAGAAAGAGGGGATGGGTACAAAAAAAAAGATAGACAGGAGAAATTAATTTTACTTTATTTAGCGCAGTACGACAACTATACTTGTGTATTAGTTACTTTTCTAGAGCCAGTGGTTTGCAAGAGAGCAGATTTAATACAGGACAAGTACAACTTACAACATTCACACCCACAAGCCAAATGCAGGAAGAGTACAGAACATCTACCGATGCACTGGAGACCCAAAAGATACAATCAAGGGCTGGGAGCCCACAGCAATGTCCCATGTACGTCTGTGTCTGCACTCAAAGGCTGAAGAAATCTCTACTAGAAGCAGGATACAATGCTCACAGAGGAGATGAAGACCAGAGCTCCCCTGAAGTGAACAGTAGCTATCCTTGACAAACAGCAAGTCCCTGAGCTCCTCCTGAGACAAGAACAGCCAAATTCCCTTTGGGAGAACCACCCGCACCACAGCTTCTCCTGGGAAACAGCCGGCCCCTCTCTTCCGCTCCTGTTCTCCTTTATGTTATGTCGGCAACGATCCTCAGGTGGATCCTCCACGCCCAGAACCAACCAGAACTTGCAGCTTGCGCAAGTTGACCACATCAGCCTACCACAACTTACTAATATTTTATATTTCAATGTAGCTAAAGGAAAAGATTTCGAATATTCTCAATACAAAGAAATAAATGAGATGATAGCTATGCTAATTACACTGGTTTGATAATCACATTGTACCCTACAGTGACGGTGAATCTTTTAGCGCTTCCACTGATACAAACAGCCCACTGAAGCACGCGCGCGCACTGTAGATTTGCCACCATGGTACACTGTATCAAAATATACAGATGTGTATTCATATCCCACAAATATGTATGACTATCATATGGCAATCAAAATAAAAAATAAAGCCTAGTGTGGTGGTGCACAGCTGTAATCCCAGAACTCTAAAAAGCTGAGACAGGAGAATTGCAAATTGGAACCCAGTCTAGGCAACATAAAGCCTCAAAGTAAAAATATTAAAAATGAGTGGGATATAGCTTAATGTGAAGGCCCTGCATCCAATCCCCAGCACATATTCACTTATTTAATTAAAATTAAATTTTGTCTAGGGATTTAGCTCAGTGGTTAGAGTGCTTGCCTTGCAAAGCACAACCCCCCAAGTTCAATCCCTAGCACCCAAAAAAAAAAAAAATTTAAATTTAAAACAAAACAGAATTCAGCAATTTTCTCTGCCTCCATCACTGCCCCACCAATCTGAACTACCACGGGTTGGTCCCTGGTTCTTTGCTCCCTGCTGATCGCCCTCTTTCCATCTTGTTCCTTGCAGGGCACCCTGAATGTGGCATCCAGAGTGATGTCCAGACAATGCCAGTCAGCTCCTGCTGGAAACTCTCCAGGCTCCTGTTCTCTACACATCTACACCATCTGGTCCCTCCACCTCCCTTCAACAGATGTATCAAACTAGACTTTTACGGTTTGTGTATAAAGAGTTACTTCTAATTCATTAGAAAAGACATGAGAGTTGGACATGGTCGCACACAGCTATCATCCCAGCCCTCGCCAGGCTGAGGCAGGAAGATCACTGTGAGTTCAAGGTCACCCTGGACTATGTAGTGAGTTCAAGGCCAGCCTGAACTACAATAGTGAGACCTTGCCTCAAAAAAAAAAGAAAAAAGGTGATTTAGATGCACATCGAGATATAAGACTGTAAAAACAATATCGTAGTTCCTCCAAAAATTAAACATAGAATTAGCATATGGCCCACTAATTCTACTTGTGGGTAGATAGCCCAACAATCGAAAGCAGAAACTCAGATATTTGTATATGTGCTGCCGAAGTGAGCACAAGAGACTCAGATATTTGTACACCCATGTTCATAGCAGCATTATTTATAATAGTCAAAGGATTATAACAATCCAAATATTCGCAAATGGATAAACAAATTGGCACACACCTACAGTGGAATATTATTTAGCCATAAAAGCAACAAGAGCTAGGTGCAATTGCATGTTCCTATAGTCCCAGATACTTAGTAGGCTGAGGCAAGACTTCACCTCAAAACAAAAGCAAAAACAAAAACACCCAAAAAGGAATGAAATTCCAACATGTGCCTACCACGTGGATCAACCCTGCAAACATTATGCTAAGTGAAATAAACCAAATACGAAAAGGACTAATAGCCTCTTACACTACTTACGGATGGTAACTAGAAGTCAGATTTATCAAGTAGGACAGGGCTTTCCAGGGATTGGGAGGAGGACAGAGGGAGGAGTTATTATTTAATGGGTAGAGACAATCAATTTGAGATAAGAAAAAATTTTTGAAGTGGATGGTGGTGACTATTACTTACATTTTTTTTTTTCTTTTGGCACTGGGAGGTGAACACAAGCTTTTGCACTGAGCCACATTCTCAGCCCTTGTTGTATTTTTTATGTGAAGACAGGGTCTCACAAAGCTGCTAAATTGCCCAGGCTGGGCTTGAACTTGTGATCCTGTTGCTTCAATTTACAAGGGAGCTGGGATTATTAGGCACGGACCAGGCCTGCCTTAACTAGGATTTTGACTGGGACTCTACTGGATTTATAGACCAAGTTGTAAAGAAAATCTTGATAATATTTAGTTTTTCCACCTATGTATGTGAATATCTCTTCATTAATTTAAATCTTCTTTGACGTTATTGATGTTGCTTGTATTTTTTTATATTTACACTTACATGCTTCCTTTTTGTTTTTTCATTTAAAACCCATCCATCATAGAATAATAGTAGGGAAAGGATAATAGACTATTACAAATGATATTGTCTTGTTAATTTCAACTTTAATACACTAATATAAATGACATTATCTTTCAAATTTTTTTGTCAGTACTGGGGATGGAAGCCATACTAGGCAAGCACTTTACCACTGAGCTACATCCCCAGCCCTTACTTTCAAATGTTAACTGTTTGTAGCTGAAATATAAGAAAGCAATTAACTTTTGTATATCAACTATATATTTTGTGATTTACAATAGTTGTTTATTAGTGCCAGGATTTCTTTTTTGGTTGATTCTTTGGAGTTCTCTTTTTTCTTTCTTTCTTCCTTTCTTTCTCTCATTTTTTGTTTTCTGGTTTTTGTTTTTTGATTTAGTGGTTGTACTAGGGATTGATCCCAGGGCCTTTGCACTGAGCTACATTCCCAGACCTTTTTTTATTTTTTTATTTTTGGAGACAGGGTCTCACTAAGTCTCTAAATTGCCCAGGGTGGGCTCAAACTTGCAATCTTTCTGTTTCAGTCTCCCAAAGTGTTGGGATACGGGTGGTACACACCATACCTGGCTTCTTGGGATTTTCTATATAGACAATCATCATTGGCTACGAACAAACTCAGTTTGTTGCTCCCCAGCCTGTTTTAGCTGCTTTCCTTGTCTTATTGCATCAGCTAAGACTTATAGCACTATGTTGCATAGAGTGATAATAGTAGACACCCTTGCCTTATCCTAATCTTAGAGAAAAAGCATCCAGTTTCTTATCCATAAACCTTTACATCTAATATTGACTTGTTTCTTTTTTGGGTCACCTTTGTTATTAAAAGTAAAAAATTCCAATTAAGTATGCAAAAAAGGAAAATTACTAAAACCTACAATTTTCCATCCAAACACAATATGGTGTGATGTATTTCCCATTCTTCTGTATGTTCTATTCTGTTTTTGTTACATCATTATTATCAAACTGATTGTTCAATTTATTGTTTTGATTGTTTCAGTAGTTTCTTAAACTTTTTTTTTCCTTTTTTGGGGGACTGGGGATTGAACTGTACACCTCACACACACTAGGCAAGCTCTGTATCACTGAGCTATACCTCCAGCCCTGTCTTAAGTCTGTTTATTTATTTATTTGGTACTGGAGTTGTAACTCAGGGCCTTAGCACTGAGCTACATCCCCAGATCTTTTTATTTTTTATTTTGAGGTAAGTTCTCACTAAATCACTAAATTGTCCAGGCTGTGCTCAAACCTGCAACCCTCCTGTCTCAGCCTCCCAGAGTGCTGAGAATACAGCTGTGTGCCACCGCACCTAATTTAAACTTTTTAATGTTACTACATAGTCTTTGAAAATGAGGCTAAATACCATCAAAGAGATGTTCATGCTTTAGACAATTATTTGCTTAGTGAATAGATCTTTAAATTACTTTTAATGTCCCTGTCATAAGTAATGCTAACTATAAAAACACATGTGGTAACACACATCTGTAATCCCAGCTACTTGGAAGGCTGAGGCAGGAGGATTGCCTGGGCTACATAGTGAGTTCAAGATCAGCCTGAACTACACAGTGAGACCTAGTCTCAAAATAAATATATAACCACATATATAAATAAATAAATATAAATTTTTTTGAAACTAAATATTCTGAAAAATATTTCTTTCTCTTTATTCTTGTTCCAGAATCATACTGTTTAAATTGTCTTTTACCTGAAGATAGTCTCTGATATCACATTTTCTTTTTTCCTTCTTTTTTTTTTTTTTTTTTGGTGCCGGGATGCAAACCCGGCCTTGCGCTTGCTAGGCAAACACTCTAATCACAGAGCTAAATCCCCACACTTATTTCTTTTTAAAAAAATATTATTAATACCTATTTATACCTCAAGTGAACTTTCTCAGAAATTTCTTTGAACTAAAATTTGAAATTAAGGGATTTGGGTGAAAAGTGTACTAAACTTATAAATTGGAAAGTATTCATTGTTTCATTCAGAAACTGTTGGCTTTCTTCATTCAAATCTTCTTTCAAATCTATCAGTAGTTTTATAATTTTCTTAAAATAGGGTATATTAAGTAAGATGTGGTGTGTTGTGATTTTTGTGGAAGTGTCTTATGTTTCCTAATTCCTGATTATTGGGCTATAGGATGCTACTGACTGTATGTAAGATTAGTTCTCCTGAAAAGTAAGATAAAAAAATTACCATTCAAAAACCCTAAAAATAGAAAATGTATAGACCTTATTCAATCATGTTGGAAAGACTTGCGTCACTATGGAAGGCTACACGCCAGATGCCACCCTCCCCGGCTCGCAGGCGTCTGGGCGACAGTCTCGTCGGGGCGCGTTCGTCCTGTCCGCGGAGCCGCGGCGAGCTGCGTCCTCCCCTGGCCGACCCACCGAGTCGCACAGTCCGGGCTAATCATTGACAGCTCGCGGGCGCTCTCGCCCGCAGTGATCAGCGCCGGCGGCGGGCGGCGGCGGGCGGCGGCGGGCGGCGCGGGCTCGCGGGGAATGAAGCGGTCTCCCGGCGCCGAGACAGGCGCGCTCGGAGGACCATGTCCGGCGGGGCGCTGCGAGGAGCCGCGGTCCTGTGGGCGCTGCTGCTGCTTCCCGCCGCCGGCCTCTCCGGAGAGGGCAGAGCGGTCTGGTCTAGAAACCCCCACTTTAGCCCGCTGAACGCGAGTCAGCTGTTCCTCTACGACACGTTCCCTAAAAACTTTTTCTGGGGTGTCGGGACCGGAGCGTTTCAAGTGGAAGGGAGCCGGACGGAGGATGGAAAAGGACCCTCTATTTGGGATCACTTCGTGCACACGCACCTTAAGACTGTCAACAGCACGAGTGGTTCCAGCGACAGTTACGTGTTTCTGGAAAAAGACTTGTGGGCGCTGGATTTCTTGGGAGTTTCTTTCTATCAGTTCTCGATTTCCTGGGCAAGGCTTTTCCCCGATGGAATAGCAGCAGCTGCCAATGCGAAAGGTCTCCAGTACTACAACGCTCTCCTGGACGCTCTGGTCCTGAGAAACATCGAGCCTGTCGTCACTTTATACCACTGGGATTTGCCTCTGGCGCTCCAGGAAAGGTACGGAGGGTGGAAAAATGAATCCCTGGTAGAGATCTTCAATGACTACGCCACGTACTGTTTCCGGACGTTTGGGGACCGTGTCAAATACTGGATTACCATTCACAACCCTTACCTGGTGGCTTGGCATGGGTATGGAACAGGCACGCATGCTCCTGGAGAAAGGGGAAACCTAACGACCGTCTACACCGTGGGACACCACCTGATCAAGGTACCTCGCAGCCAGCTCCTCCGCGGAGCTTCAGAATGTGGAAGGGGTTGAAAGGACACACCAAGACCTTTCCGTGGTTCTCTTTATCTCAATCAGTACAGCTAATTTTAAGTTAATTCACAAGTTCTGGCCTCCAATTTGATAAAGTAGAACATGTTTTATTGCTCTCAGTTATTAATGTAGTAATCCAATTAGTTTCCTCCAAAGTTGGTACTCTGAGATGGTTTTCAAATCTACAGTTATGCATTAGAATGTGAGAATCCGAGTTTACTGTCGTTCTGTGGGACACCACTACTGTATACGTTTAATTTTGGAAACTTTTTCTGACATGTCATCATTTGGGAATTATGGTGAGGCACAGTGATTTCAAACATGTGTTTGCTGCTAGTCTTGCGCCTCTTGGTGGTACTTAGCTATTGCAGGAGAAATAAATGTTAGCTCATACATACTATTACATACAGAAATTGAAATGAATGCATTCCATGCTTGATTTTATTTGGCAGGAAAGATGAGATTAATGGTTCTAGAAGTTAAACTAATATAAATCCAGGGAAGAATATGCTCCACTAAATATTTTAAAGCAGTATATTTCAAAAGCTAGAGCTTTTGAAATGTCAACCTTAAAACAACAATGAAAATGCAAGCAAAACGATAACTAAAATTTATCGAGTGCTTATTATGTACCACAGACTACATTAAGCCTTTCACGTGTATTAACACATTTGATCCTCATAACACTGTTATGAACCAGGTCCTATTATTATTCCCATTTTAAAGATGAGGAAACTGAAGCTTAGTGACATTAAATAATTTGCCCAAGGTTACAGAATAAAATGCAGCCTCTGTGAACATGGGATTTATAAATGACAACATAATAAATAATTTTTATTAAAAATCTTTTGAAAACAGTAATCTTTTAGGAACTTTTGAGAAACTTAGCCTCATGTTAAGGGTTACATCTGGAATTAGATTTAACTCTTTTTTTTTTTTTTTTTTTTGGTGCTGGGGATCGAACTTGGGGCCTTGTGCTTGCTAGGCAAGCACTCTAACCACTGAGCTGAATCCCCAACCCCTGATTTAACTTTTTGAGTCAGATAGTTTACTTGTGAAAAATTATTCTGAATACCTGTTACATTTTGAAAATCAAAAAATATTAATGGTATTAATATTTACTTACTAGAAGTAATTAACTTTTAAGAACTGAATGTTAAATAAATATTGTATACAGAATGTACAAGAACATAGAAGTACTTCATGCTAACCCTTTTATTTTTCTGAATTCCTATATATATGTACATAGGACTGTCGCTTCAGCCACTTGTGCCCTTGTGGGACAGATCATATCATGACTTCAAGGTAATTTTCTCATCTTTGAGGAGAGTCATAATATGAGAGAGACATATTATTAATGTCCGAGTATACTATATTACAAAGTAAGACCTTAAATGGGAAAAAACTTTTAACTATTTAATAGCTATCAGGATAATGTATATATAAGTTAGAAAAATATTTATTTTAATAATTTTGGCTTTTTTAATTATTAAAACAATCCATGCTCGCATAAAGTTTTTAAAAGCAGATCATTCCCAAATATATAAGTAAAAAAAGTTAAATCCTTCTCTCTCTCCACCTCACAATCTCAACTGAAGGACACTACTATTAATAGTAATTTCTCATGTATCTTTTTAAAAGTTTTCTATGCAAATACATAGCATGTATATGTTGATTTAATCTTTGTATAAGGAAAAAACTCTAAATTGTTGATAAGTGTCAGTCACCTGGAAATATGCTAACAATTACGATTTTCATAAAAAAAATGTCCTGGTGATTGATTTAGACTTAACTGGTTATCTGATAAAAACAAACAGGGAAAAAAGTTTTAACTGACCAATAAGATACTGCTTCCAAACTTAGCTTTAAAAATGCTATGTTCTCAAATGTTTTCCATTTCCCTCTAATTTAAGAGAAACTTTGCCTTTTACATAAAGCTGGGACTTTCCAAGTGACGAGTTTCATTGTTTTAAATTGAGGGATTCATTTTCAAATAACTGTTTTCCAGATCGTTTCTTTTATCTACTTCAAATTTCTAAATCATCAGACTAAATTAATGGTGTAAGGGGTCCCTTGAAATCAGCCTGAAAATGAAACACACTGTACAACCCAGTGACCTTTCGGCCAGAGGGAGATCTCGCAATCTTTTGGTAGCCCAACATGAATTGTTTCTCCACTTGTCCCCTCTGTCCTTACTTTACACAGAAAAATCCTTACAGAAAAAAGGCGAATTTGATATTTTTTGGTTGCGATGAAGTAGTTTTCCTTATTATTCCCCCTCGTGGCCCCTGAAGAAACATTCTTTAGGATTAGCTTCCAGTCCAAGAATGTTTATTGAGTTAAATAAACCTAACATAAACCAGACATGGTAGTACATGCTTGTAATCCCTGCACCCTGGGAGGCCAAGGCAGGAGGTTTGCAAGTTCAAGCCCAGTCTAGGTAAATTAGCCTCTTAGCTAGATCTTATCTCAAAATATAAAATCAGCAAAAGAGCTGGGGATGTAGCTCAGTGAAAAGACTCTGCTTTCAATTCCTTGTAACACACACACACACACACACACACACACACACACACGCTCCCTAACATAAAACTCAATTGATAGGTGGTTATAGTCTCAGACATAGTGGCTGTTGGAATCCTTGTAGTTCTAGAATGCTCCCAGAAATTCTATCTCAGTTTGAAATGTCCTGGTTTGGCATGAACCTGCCTGGTCTAGCAGCTGTCAGCACTGACCAGAGATTTCAAATCCTGCATTTCTGTAGATCTACTGATCATCTTAAAACAAGTCTAAGCCTCTAGTAAAATTCTCATAATCCCACTCCTAACAGACACTTACTCTGGGTTTTTAAGTATTTGGGACAGAATGTGAGCATGTTTTTTGGCGTGGCTATCATCATCCCTTTAAATATTATCTGCAATCACTGCAGCAACCTGGTCCAATAATTATTATTATCCCTACCTTACAGAGTGTGGTATTTCTAACATTCAGCACACTGCTTCCTTGTGTAAATGTTATTAGCGGCTCCCCAGGGCCGTTTTTTTTTGGGGGGGGCAGTGCTGGGGATCGAACTCAGGGCCTTGTGCTTGCTAGGCAAGTGCTTTACCACTGAGCTAAAACCCTAACCCCCCAGAGCCTTTGGATAAAGTCCCATTTGTTTCATCAAGGCCTGCAAAACACACTCCTTGACCTTCATTTAGGTTTTCTTTCTGTACACTGCCCCATCCCACCACAGACACCACCCCTTTGCTCTCACCTTCCCCCAGAGTGCACTGCTGGCGTTGTTCCTGACTGACCCTGTCATGTGGGCCCCAGCCCCTCCTAGCCTGTTCCATCCAGCTGAATGCCCTTCTTAGTCCTGCTTTACCCGGCCAATGTCCTTCAAGACCCACTCAAGATAGCAACCACCTCTAAATTATTGTGGACCCCTCAGGATTAAGTCCCCTCCTGTGGGCTCCCCTGAGACTCCCCTGCTGGTTTCATAGACATGTTGGTTGAACCAGTGGTGTAGGATTTCTCCTTTAAACTTGGTAATCAAAAAACCAACACCAAGGTCGATCTTCATGTTTCATTACATTATTGCTAATTCTTGAACTATTACCTGTGCTAATCTAATCGTACCTTAGCAAAGACACTCAGGGTTGCAGGCAACAGACCTAATTCAAATCGGGGAAGCATAAATGACAATTTCCTGGCCCCAAAGGCAGACTTCAGGGTCTTAACCAGGACACCCTCAGGCAGCCCCTTATCTTGTGTGCCCCTTTCTTCTTGCGAGTTCGTGTCATTTTCTCTTTTGTAGAGGAAAGATTTCTCCCTCTGAAATCCACTTTCGCAAATCCCATGGACAGATGTGGCCTGTTCAGGCTGTACCCTTATCCCTCACATCAGCTCAGCCCCCAGGCTTCACATTAGTTGAGGCAGTAATGATGCTCATTTTTACTCTCTTTTTAAATCGATAAATATGCGTGATAATTTAAATTTGAGAGGTTCTGAGTAAACGTGGACAGACGCTGGGGCGGACGGACGTGCTCAGTGGCTGGCGCAGCCTGCAGCTCCACCAGACCCTGCCACTGCCCGGAGGCATGTGACCCTCTTGGCTCTAGACGGGTACCTGCCATGGACGCGTGCTGTGGACAAGCAAAGGGGCTCCCCGCCTCGCCGCTGCTGACATCCGGGCTGGAGAGCTCCCGGTCGTGGCCGGCTGTCCTGCGCGTCGCAGGACAGGTAGCAGCACCCCTGCCCTCCACCCCAGAGGGCCCCACGCCACCCACTTCTTCACGCCCTCACCCGCCCCTGCTTCCAGAGCTGCGGTAACTAAAACTGTCCCCAGATATTGTCAAACGTCCCCTGGCGGCCGGATTCCTTCCCCTTGGTCCACTTCT
>PVJO010005893.1:84047-94180 GCA_004026905.1 Hystrix cristata
CTACATACAATGGTCACATTCATTACATTAATTCTGTACCTATACATGATGTATCTTGGTTCTCCCCCCTCTCCCCCCCTCCCCTCTGCACCCTCCCTCCCTATTTACAGCAGGTTCATTCATCATTTTCCATATTTTCCCTTTCCCCTCTCTTTCCCCTGTTGCCTTTCTGCTTTTCCCCTTCTTTCTTTCTAGTACTGCTCTCCTCTGCACACCATCTGGCCCACTTCTTGAAAAGCACTGATTTATACCTACCGCAGACAACGGGTAAAGTCGTGAGGCGCAAGAACAAGGGGGAAGCTGGGCGTGGTGGTGCACACCTGGAATCCCAGCAGTCGGGAGCTAAAGCAGGAGGAACACAAATTCAAGGCCAGCCTGGGCAACTTAGCAACTTGGTGAGACACTATCTCGAAATAAAACTGAGGGGATGCTGGGGATCAAGTGCTCTACCACTTGAGCTAAATCCCCAGCCCCTCAAAATAAAAATTTTAAAAAGGATCTGGGGATGTATGTGGCACAGTGCAAAGGCCCCAGGTTCCATTGCTAGTACCAAAAAAACAATATAAAACAGTACAAAAAACAAGGGGTATTGAAATATAACCAGTTTGAAAGGCATAAAATGATAATTTTATAAAACACCTTCAAGATTTTCACCAAATATATAAATTGCATACATAACCTAAAAACTAATTTATAGCCTATTCTATGTTTTTGTTTTGGTTTTTGTTTTTTTGAGACAGGGTCTCCCTACGTATTCCAGGCTGGCCTTGAACCCACTGTGTAGCCCCAGCTGGCCTCGACTTTACAGTGATCCTCCTGCCTCAGCTTCCCAAGCACTGGATTTGCAGGAGTACACCACCATGCCTGGTTTGACTATTCTATTTTTAGAGAGCAAACAATCCTTTTAAAAAATATTAAGAGGTCCCCGGCACCACAAAAAAAAAAAATGTTAAGAGGAAATAAGATATTACCAACATGATTACCTCTAGTTTGGCTTTTCAAACTAGAAAAGAAAGGGAAGAAAACTATCCCTACTGGTTTTGGGTTATTTGCAAAACACTCGAAAGAGCTGCCCCCACACTATTTCTTTCATATTAATCATTAGTTATTTATGAACAAAACACTAACTTTCCTCATAAAAACCTTGTGCTTTTTTGGAAAGCAAAATTCAAGAATTCAAACAAAATGTGCCATAAGCAATTTTTATTCATTGTTGATGCCAGAACACCAATTGTCACATGTACTATTTACTAATACAGTTTTCTTTTAAAATGTGGCACTTACTCACTTTTGAATTCTCCCTACTCCTCCAGAGTAGCTGTCTGTGTTCTCTCTCCCTCCCTCTCTCTCTCTCTCTCTCTCTCCCTCTCTTTCTCTTCCACCTTTTCCCACCTTCAAATAAATTGTCATTTAAAAAAAAAATGTGTTTTTCAGCCAGATATGGTGGCACATTCTGATACTCCTGAGGCAGAAGAATCACAAGTTCAAGGCCAGCCTGGGCAATTTAGGGATTCCTATCTCTATATAAAAAGAGCTAGGACGGTAGCCCAGGGGCAAAGTGCTTTCCCAAATTGTGCAAAGCCCTAGTGCAATTCCTAGGATTGGAAAAAAATCAAAGTATTTGAGGTTTTTTTTGTTTTGTGTTTGTTTATTGTTTTTGTTTTTGTTTTTATTTTTGTTTTTTTGAGACAGGGTCTCTTTATGTAGTTCAGGCTGGCCCTGAACTCACTCTGTAGCCCAGGCTGTTCTCAAACTCATGGCATGCCTCCTGCCTCAGGCTTCCATGTCCAGCAAAAAAAAAAAAAAAAAAAAAAAAAAAAAAAAAAAAAAAGGAATTTGAAAGGAAATATATTTTTAAAGAAAATACTTTATCCTACTTTAAATGAAGAACCAGTATTTTTAATACTTTCAAGTAAATATATAACTCTTTTTTTTTTGGTGCTGGGGTTCAAACTCAGGGCCTTGTGCTTTCGAGGCAAGTACTCTGACCACTGAGCTAAATCCCCAACCCCAATAAATATATAACTTTAAAAACTGTCATCTTTGCTCCACCTAATATTATCTCCAATGTAAAAAGAAGTATATCAGGCTTGGAAAACAACAGAGAATGTATAAATTTTATTTAGTATTTTAGTGTACACTTAGTCCTAAAACCAAAACCATTATGTCATTTCAAAACATCTCATAAGGTGGGTCTGGCGGCACATGCCTGTCACCCCAGCATTTGGGAGGCTGAGGCAGGAGGATTGAGAATTTGAGCCCAGTCTGAGCTATGTAGACAGACCCTGATGGGAGAAAGGAAGGAAGGAAAGAAGGAAGAAGGAAAGGAGGGAAGGAGGGAGGAGGAAAGGGAAAGGGAAGGAAAGGAAAGAAATAAAATGATTTTTCTCACATAAGTAAAAGAATCTTTAGTAAAGCGCACTATTTTTAGTGGAAAATGCCTACATTTATATTTCTGTCTTAGTATTTTAACTCTTCATAATTTAGTGTATGAATATTTTAAATTTATTTTACACTCTTCAATAACATAGACCTATAAAATAAAACATAAATCAATACTTTTTTGTGTGCCACACACCTGCGATGAGAAGATTCCCTGAACTCCTCGACTTCCAGAGCCGGCTGAAGCCTGCCAGAGTGCTCCGAGGTGCTGGGACCTCACGAAAGAGCAGAGCCTCACCAGCCTGGGACAGAGCTAGAGTCTTCCGGGTCTTCGAGGAAATTGGTCTTAGCATTTCTTGGAGCCTTTCTTTCAGAGACGCTCACACAATGCAGACATGAGTTAGGCCTTCGACAAATAATTAAATCGATTATTTTCAATTCGAGGAAAATCTGCCTTCTTCCGAAAAGGATTTTAACCTGCACTGGAATAGAAGTGGATCGCACATGTGTGTGCCTACACACACACACACACACACACACACACACAGAGGCATATATTTTTTCAACACATGCAAATCAATTCTACATGCTTGTTTCTATTTTTAAAAAAAAATAGTTTTTGGGCTGGGGATTTAGCTCAGTGGTTAGAGTGCTCACCTTGCAAGCACAAGGCCCTGAGTTCGATCCCCAGCACCCAAAAAAAAAAAAAAAGTTTTCATGGACACGATGTCTCACACTTGTAATCGGAGCTTCTCAGCAGGATGAGGCAGAAGTATATCAAGTTTGAGGCCAGCCTGGGCAACTTAGGAAGACTCTATCTCAAAATATAAAAATAAAAATTTTTAGAAAGAGCTGGGGATGTAGCTCTATGGAAGGACTTATCTCTAATACTGCCAAAACAAAAACAGAAAAACCTTGAAACTACTTGAAGTTTGATGACTGCTAAAGCTGAAAGTTGTGTGTATGGCGGTTCATTATACCGCCCTTTCAATTTTTTGTGGATTATGACATTTTCCCTAAGTAAAACTCAAAAGTAAAACTAAGAAGGTAAAGAGAATACTCTGTATATAAAAGTAATGGAAAGTAAAACATACATCTTTAGCCTGGCATGGTGGTACGTGCCTGTAATCCCAGCAGTCAGAAAGCTGAGGCAGGAGGATCACCACGAGTTGGAGGCCAGCCTGAACTATGTAGTGAGACCCTATCTCAAAAAAGAAAAGAAAAGAAAAACAACCATCTTTACAGTTCTCTGCTTAAACATCCCATCAGAATTCTTAAACAAAATTTAGTGTAAACACAGTAAAAACCCCTGTGAAAGAGCCACACTCACATGATGAAGAGTTAAACCTCCTTTGCCAACAAACTGCTGCAACTCCTTCCTGGAACGTCCAGGCTGCAGGGGCTCCGGCACATACAAGTAGACTAAATGTCACCCGCCGCGGGACTCTCCTGCCAACCCCGCGTGAGTAAGTGTAATATTTGGACATGAAAATACTTGCAAGAGACTTTTTTGGCTGGTTTTATTTATATGGGAGCAACATCTTCAAGGATCTTAAGAAAACAACTTTTTTCATCAAAAAAGGAATTTTTAGAAAACTCCCTTGTTAAAATTAGGTTGCAAGAAAGTAATATAGCAAAATTAATTTTTGCCAAGCCTTACAGCTAAAAAAAAACTTGTCATGCTTTTCTAACAATAAAGGACAAAAAATGAGGTTAAGACACAATGAAACAAAACAAAAAAACAAAAAAAATCTGTTACTTTCCACCTGCTGCTACTTTCTCCTCCTACCCCCTCAAAGAAAGAAAAGAAAAAAGAAAGGAAGAAATAAAAAAGAGGAAAGGGGGAGGAGGAAGAAGAGAAGAAAGGATAGAGGTTTTCATTCTTGAAAGGAAAGCTTGGGATGATTAGTACAGATACTTTTACATTCTGCTGTACTTTTTTTTTTTTTTTGGTGCTGGGAATTGAACTCAAGGCCTTGCACTTGCTAGCCAAGCACTCTAACCACTGAGCTAAATCCCCAGCCCTGCTGTACTATTTTTTAGGCTGGGGCTGGAACCCAAGGCCTCCTGCAGGCTAAGCACCGAGCTACACCTCCAGCCCAACCATTGTTATAAAAGAAATGTTTTATTGCACACCTATTGTGTAAGAAACATACTAAGTACCTGTCATATATTATCTAATTCTCGCATCAACTCTGCCAGGAAGGTGTCCTTAAATCCATTTTACAATTGATCAAATGAAAGCCAAGAGAAATCTGGCCAACGTTACAGAACTGATAAGTGTCAGAAGCAAAATTCAAATCTGATCTGTCTGAATCCAAGTTAGCAAGATTTAATGACATGAATCAACTGCTTAATGTCAATGAAAAAGAACAGTTTATAACCTCAAAACCCATGTCAGCCACTGAGTTTGATACTGACTCAAAAGATATTCAGCTTGACTTTGCCTATTGACAAGACCCAAACCAGCTGAGGTGGTGGCACACACCTATAATTCCAGCACTCGAAAGGCTGAGGCAGGAGGATCTCTGCAAGTTCAAGGCCAGCTTGGACTACATAGTGCGTTCAAGGCCAGTCTGTATATGTGCTGCTGAAGCGAGCACTCAAGGCCAGTCTGGGCTGCATAGTGAGACCCTGCCTCCAAATAAATAAATAAATAACCAACTCCAATTGAGCTGGCTGTAGTGGTACACACTTGTAATACCAGCACTCTGGGAGGCTGAGACAGGAAGACTGCAAGTTTGAGACCAGCCTGGGCAATTTAGTAATCAGTGAGGCCCTGTTTCAAAATAAAAATAAGAGTGCCTGGGGATGTAGCTCAGTGCAAAGGCCCTGGATTCAATCTCCATATTGAAAAAAAAAAAAAAAGACACATTTTATTTTGTGCAAAAAAAACCAACTATCAGTTATTTGTCTTCTGACTCATATATTAAAATGGAGTTATTTTTAATTTGTCCCTATGATTTTAATTTTTATTTGATCAAAACTTTGATGTTGTAGTAAAGTGATATTGAATCACATATATGTGCCTTTAACAATATCATTTAAAGTAAATTAGACACACAATTCATTTAATTAGCTAATACATAGTTCTCACATTATAATCTCAACCATTCTCCATTAGAACCTAAGACATCTCTAACAAAATGCAGGAAATGCTGACTAGACAAGATAAATTAGTATTTTTATAAATGTTTTAAATAAAATTTGAATAAGTTGATAAAAACTGTTGATGGGGAATGTTATGATTTGTGTCTGGATGTCCCCCCAAAGCCTCATGTGGTAAGAGGTAGCTGGATCTAGAGTGTGTGATTACTAAATTAGTCCACTGATTGCTTTGGCATGGTTCTGCTGGCATCAAGGATGTGACGCTAGGATTAAGGGTATTAGGATTAAGGGTGGGAGTACTGCCCACCCTAAAGCCAGGTAGCCTGGATAAGATATAAAATACAGAAAGAAGCTGGTTAGACCCCCTTGCTTGCATCCCCTGCTTACCTTGCTGCCTTCTGCCTGTCTGCCTGCCCCCCTGTTTGGACCCAGCTGACTGCGGACTGAAACCTCTACAAACTGTGAGCCAAATAAACCTTTCTTCCCCTAACTTTGGGTGTCTGCTATTTTTGTCCCAGCAACGAGAGAAAACCTAACTAACACAGGGAAGAATGGTCAGACACTTTCTACCACTAGAGTATCTTTGTTATTTACAAGAGTCATGTAAAAAACCTATTTATAGACCCAAAGTGATATTCTAAAACCTTCAAGAGAGCAGTATTTACTTTTTCTAACCATTAAGTAGAAAAAGTTATACTTCAGTGAATGATTAACAAGAGTTTAAATAAATGTAATTATAAACACTCATGGAATAATATTGTGATCCTATTTAAACAGCTTGATTTGATATGAACACTCTCATACAGGGAAAATTAGGCCCAACTGGAAATCAAAAAATATTGCAAGTAACAGAAATGGTGCTGGATGTGATAAAACTGAACGGAGGGAAACTTTACATTACTTTGTAGTATAAAGTCATTTAATTTCAGATAGAGACTGGCTGAGAAAATTCAACATTAGAAAATAGTCTATAAAAATAGTCTATGGTAAAAGAAAAATTAAAACTACTGAACAGTAGCAATAATTCTGTTGCTGTAAAGCAGATCAGAATAAACCAGATCTTTCCAAGTTCTTAGCCAGGAAGCAGCGAATCACTAAAGTAATTAAAGGGGTCCTTGGGTGATCTAACAGTGTTACTTGGAGATGTTTCAGGGACCCAAAGGTCGGTGACACCAGGACCTGTTAGTAGGGAGTTGCTTGGCTTTCTTACTGTCCTATCTTGACCAGAGATTAGCTGACTAAGTCTTGAAGAAAGTCCAGGGATTTGCTGCTATCGGTTCTTTCATGTTAATCAAGTATGTATTGTATGCCTCTTCCTTTTACCTTGTTTAGAACATCAACGTATTGTTAGAGATTAAAAATCATTCTTTTTTTTTTTTTTTTGCTGGAGATCGAACTCAGGGCCTTGCACTTGCTAAGCAAGCACTCTAACCACTGAGCTAAGTCTAATTCTTTAACATAAAATGAAAGCCAGAATAACTGAACTTTATATGTGCAAGCCTGGTTTTATCCCTTGAGAGCTTTAAAATTTGGGGAAAACTGAAGAGTGATAGCACAGAGTAGTTAAACTCACCGACATAAAGTTTCAATGAATTCTCTTGACTTTTCTTTTTTTTGTTGCTTTTTTTTTCTTTTTCCTCTTGACTTTTCTAAACTACAAAAATAATGCATTTGTATTGCAAGACGAACAATACAGAAAGACATCAAATTAAAAATGAAAGGTATGGGGTCAGGGATTTAGTTCAGAGGTAGAATGCTTGCCTAGCATGCACAAGGCCCTGAGTTTGATCCCCAGCACCCAGAAAAAAAAAAAGAAAGAAAGAAAGAAAAAGAAAGGCCGGCGAGGTACAGTGGCACATGCCTGTAATCCCAGCACTCGGGAGGCTGAGTCAAGAGGATTGCCATGAGTTCAAGGCCAGCCTGGGCTGCATAGTGAATTCAAGGCAAGCTTGGACTATATAACAAGACCCTGTCTCAAAGAAAACAAAACAAAACAAACAAAAAACCCCAGAAAAAGTCTCCTCTTTCATTATTCCTTAACCCCAAACCCCAAAAGTAGCTACTGCTGGCAGTTTTTCCTATGTTTACATAAACATATACGCATCACTGGGTTTCTTCTTTAGCAAGATTTGAATCATTAAATTGGGGGGGGCTGGGGATCGAACTCAGGGCCTTGTGCTTGCTAGACAAGAGCTCTACCACTGAGCTAAATTCCCAACCCCCCCAAATCATTACATTTAGTTTCAGTTATCATTTCTGATTATCAAAATGTAAACTTATACTGCTATTATTCTACTTATTTCTACACTTCTTTCTCCTCTTACATATCACAAGTCATCTGACAACAGGAGTTGTTTTGTTAATCTTTTTTCTCAGTGGCTGCTGCAGTGCTTTGTAATTATTAAGTAAGTGTCGGTAGACATGCACTTCAGCAAATAATCAAAGTAAATGGACAAAGAGAGGAACAAAGCTACCATAAGATAATAGTCAGATGGGACCTGGGGTGCAGCTCTGTGCTAGCGACGTGTCTCACGCTTGCCTAGCACATGCGAGGCCCTGGATTTAGCCCCAGGGGCACAAACAGTGACAGAGACAGCCGGAGACTGAAGATTTAAAGAAATTCAAAATGATTTCTCTAAACTTGCTTTTGCTGAAATAGATAACTTTCTGTAAGGGGAGTGGGAGCTGAGCGTGCCAGTAATCCCAGCTATTTGGGAGGCAGAGGCTGGAAGAGTTCAACCCCAATCTGGGAAATGTAGTGAGACCCTGTCTCTAAATAAATAAATAAAAATGTGCTGAGGGTGTAACTCAGTGTCCCCTGGATTCAATCTCCAATACTGAAAAGAAGAAAAGAAGAAGGAAGGGGAGAGAGACAGAGATGGGGGGGAGGAGAGAAAGCAAGAAAGCAAGAAAGCAAGAAGGAAGGAAGGAAGGAAAAAGAAAGAAAGAAAGAAAGAGAGAAAGAAAGAAAGAAAGAAAGGTAGTTCTCCATTCGCTCAAGTACAAGGGCAGCCCCCAGCTAGTGCAATGAGGTAAAGGCATAATCATAAACCATGAGAAAGCTGGGGATTTAGCTCAGTGGTAGAGTGCTTGCCTAGCAAGCACAAGTCCCTGAGTTCAATCACCAGCACCCCCCACCAAAATCATAAACCACGACCATGATTCTATAAGGCCCTTAACTTGATCCCCAGCACCACAAAAACAAACAAATGAACCAAAAATAAAACCAAAACAAACAAACAAAAAAAAACTTCCCTGGTTTTTCATTTGGGATTTTGGTAGTGTTGGAGTTGGACTCCAGGGCCTTGGGGAACTTGAGATAAGTGCTCTACCACCAAGCTACACCTCAGCCTTAAAGCCATGACTCTTGGTTACATCTTAGGGTGTTCCTCAGAGGCTTTCTTGGTCTGTGGTCCCTTGTTTTTGTGCCATGTCTTTACATATCCCTTGCATTTCCACAGTCTGTTCACTGCTGGTGTAATAGTATGTTCATAAGGCATGTAATTTAATTTTCATGATAGCTTGGAAATGATAGTGAACTAGAAGACTAAGGACTCATTTTTGTTTTTCTTTTCTTTCTTTCTTTTTCAATTTTTTCAGACAGGATCTTGCTTTATAGCTCAGCTAGCCTTGACTAACTATGTAGCCCAGGCTGGCCTCGAACTCACAGTGATCCTCCTGCCTCAGCCTCCCGAGTGCCACCACACCTGGCTCAACATATTGTTTTTTTTTTTTATTATTTTTATTTTTTTGTGGTGCCGGGGATCGAACTCAGGGCCTTGTGCTTGCAAGGCAAGCACTCTAACCACTGAGCTAATCCCCGGCCCCCAACATATTGTTTTAAATTGATATTTTCAATAACGAGACCCTACCATGCCCAGAGAAAACATAAAATGATATTTTTGCTGGGCATGGTAGCGCACAATTGGAATCTCAGCACTCTAGGAGGCTGAAGCAAGAGGATTGGGAGTCTGAACCAGTGTGGGCAATTTAGCAAGACCCTGTCAGGAAAGAAAGACAGAGGAGCAGGAGGAGGAGGAGAAGGAGGAGGAGGAGAAGCAGCTCATAGGCCAGGCGTGGACCCACATCTTGTGGACCTGACACTTACAAATGAGAAAAACATCACAAAAAATTACTAAGGACTTAGAGCTTCAGATACCATTTTTCCCTTTAAGGTTTCTTTAGGGAATTTATCAGAAATGCTTACCTCAAAATGCTTCCAATCGCAACCCTGTTTCCCAGTCAACCCAGAACATTAACAGGACTTGGGCAAGGGAGAGGCCTCGAAGCTTAAGCTTTATTAGATTAATGATAAGTCTGCCTTTGCTGCAGGTCCTACAAGTGATGGGTCTTGTCCTAATAATAATAATAATAATAATAATAATAATAATAATAATATATTAGTAGTAGTGGTGGTGGTAGTAGTAGTAGTGGTAGTAGCAGTAATTTCCAGGGCGGGTTCTACACAGACTGTCTTTAATTCTTTATTCCTAAACCCTGAGGGAAGATTTCCAGTCACCAACCGAGGGTATGTGACTTCAGTTATAACCTAAAATAGTGTTCTTTGGCATGAAAAAATTTACTATCAGGATCACTATTGTTAGTGTAGTAACAACAGAAACCTTAAAATATCCATCTACACT